>JARHVA010005621.1:270000-402500 GCA_037957365.1 Torreya grandis | reverse complement strand
TTTGGGCTGAGTTAAAGAAAAAAATAGAATTTTGTGAAGGATTCAAAAGAAATCAACTCAAAAAATCACCACATAGAATGAAGTCCTGATTAAATTGAAAAAGCTGAGATTAAAATATGGTGGAAGCTCTTATTTTGAGTTGAGTTATCCTTTATGAGAAAAAGTGGTGCAAATCTTTGGGTTAGATAATGACAAGAAAAGAGCATGACTTAAAATGGCAATGTTTTTACAATCTACATATTATATTAAAGAAAATTCATTCATTACTTAAGAGACAAAATATATATGTAGCATTCAATCATTTATTAATTCAAATATAATATGCATATATTCATTTCTAGAATATATCATTTAGATTGTCTTCATCATGAATGCCTCACCCACTAATTTCAATGTTTTTTATTTATTAACATTTTTCTAAATTTAACTATTGCTTATAGGGCACTATTACCTTGAATAATTTATTTTAGGCAATACATATAGAATTCTATTTTCTAAAGAGAGACTAACATAATATTTCCAAAATGTTTCTACAGGGTTTATTCATAGGTTTCTTATAGATTATTTAATGTAAAAAAATATTGTGTAAATCTATAATCCTCGATTCTTTCATTTGGGTTAATAAAATTTGGGTTATTATAGATATAATTCTAGTTTCTAAAGGGATTACCAAAATCTATTTCCCTAAATCTTTCTATAAATTCTACATTGTTTTCCCTAATTTTTGATATACACTTTAACTCAAAATTCTTTCAATACAAAAATACACTATTAAAATAATTATAGTACCCACCTAGTACGCTTTTCCTTCATTGACAATAAAATTTCTTTTCATGCTTCCAAATATTTATTTCTTCTTCCAACTTCCCACTTCCTTTCCCATAAAGTTTACCCTAATTATAATATACACTAAACACCATTTTTTTCTCTATGCATGCCATTTAAAACCAAATTTGTAGCCTTTGTTCCCCATAATTAACTAGGAGTTCCATAAGTAATCATCTAATAATTTTCAATTTATCTCCCTTGATTTCCCAATTTAACAATAAGGTAACTTAACTTCTATTTTTCAAGTAAA
Source organism: Torreya grandis (assembly GCA_037957365.1). Taxonomy (NCBI): domain Eukaryota; kingdom Viridiplantae; phylum Streptophyta; class Pinopsida; order Cupressales; family Taxaceae; genus Torreya; species Torreya grandis. Next base: position 401,422 of record JARHVA010005621.1, on the reverse strand, counting down.
GTCATCATAAGATTTCATGCATTACTAAAAATCAATCTAGATAAGACTTCTAAATTATATGTTCATCCTAATGCTTATTTAAGATTTATCCCCATATTTAATTAACATAATTAGTAAGTTGAATATCATAATTTAATAATTATCTAATAAAATTAAACAATTTAAGATTACCATAAATCTTTATTTTGATAAGTTAAATATGTCATTACTACTATTTCAATTTTCGTATTGAAAGCTGGATGAATGACACAAATATAAAGCAAAATATAAAGCATCTCAAATCACAGTAATCACTTTAACTAATTTCAAAATAAGAACTCATTACATTTTAAAGCATAACCAAAATATATTTAATTTAGACTATTCAATCATTAACAATCATAATACTAGAAAACTATATTAATGCAAAGAATTTAACAAGTCAAACTACTGTGGTATGTAAAGTTGGGTCACTAGTATTTTCATTCTATCATACTGCAGTCATCTCATTTGCACTACTCTCTTAGATGATGCTCTCCATCATCATGCTCTGAGGGTGAGACCAATTCTACATCCACCTCATATCAAATGTGTAGTTAGTCTGAGTCATTGTATATATAATAAATGATGCAAGACTAATAAGTATACATCTATACTACATAAAGTAATCAAACACAACTATAACATCACGTAAACAAATCATAAATATCATTGTTCCCTATAACATTTATCATAGTTCTCAAATCAAAGCATTAAAGAATTAGTTATTAAGCATTTCAAATCCATGGATTTAAAGGTAAAATCATAGGCTGAAATCGGGATGTAATAGAAAATTTCAAGTAACTTGTTCTAAGAGGAGTGTCAAAAATCTGAGAAGGTCTACTAAATCTTCAAGTCTTTAGCATTTAAGACTTTGAGTAAGTAGGAATTATTTACAACTTTAGATTTTTCTCAACTTACAACTTTAGGTTTATCTTAACAAGTTACTTGAGTTTGAGACTCCGAGTAAGTAGGAAGTTATGAGGATTTTGAGTTTCTCTTGGGTAGTTTACCAAATTTCTTAAGACTTAAAACTTCAAGTTTCTTTGGATAAGTTATTGAGGTTAAAAAACCCAATGAAGTATAAGTAAGGAGTAACTAAAATTCTAGGTAAGAAATAAGTAATGAGAAGTCAAAGAAAGTTGTCTTTCAAGAGGTTTGGGTTCCTTGAAACTAGTTACTTGGGTTCAAGAGTTTAAACAAGTAACAAGTTGTAAAATACCTGAGCACCTAGGTTACATTAACAACTAGTTTTTTCTTGTAGGAATATTTAACCTTCTAAGATTTTGTGTCCAATTTTTACATATTAAGTGCTTATGAGAGTTTTGACAAGGTTTTAAACAACATTTTTCATGCAAAAATGGATTTTCAAATGCAAGTAGAATGATAAAAATGGAAAAGAAAAACCAAAACAGTGAATGGAAACAACCAACAAGAAAAACAAAATTTTAAACCAAAAATGGAACAAGAAAACAAGTGGAAAATAATTGAAATACCTCAAATACAAATGGTTCGAGATGAATTTCTCCAAAATCACTCCAAAGTCTCAAACAACATCAATCTAGATTCACAAGGGTAGTAGCTTGGTCAGACAACTTGAAAGGTAGGTAGGAAATGAGGTGGAATTTTCACTATTTATTTTAACCTTCTCATTTATGATAAGTAGGTGACACGTGTGAGGATATCCACTTAAGCCTTAGTTTTTTTTTTCTTTTCACAAACTAATTTGCTTAATTTGGCCTTTGAAGTCAAGTAGCTTTGTAATCCCCATTTGGTCTTGAATTGTGAGTACTTATAGATTGTGAACCCTTATCACTTTTACTTGTGACTTTGAGAAAGTAAAGTAGCTTCTAAATTATAGTTTTCTCTAGTTAGTGATTTGCAAGTTTACGAAATTACTTTGCTTGACTTTTGATTTGAAACAAAGTTGTTTATTAATTCTTATTTGAAGTAGGCATTGTAACTCAAGTTTTTAGGGATGACTTGCTTTTTATTTAATAAGTGAATTAATTTGGAAAACTTGAGTTGGCTTGGAAATTAACCCAAACACTTAGCCTTTTGATCCTCTGGGAAAGATGGGAAAATGGGTTTTCAATGATGGCTTAAGCAGACATTTTCTCACCTTCTTAAGCAATTTGAAGTAATTTGGAATGAAAAAAACAATAATGAAAACAACTAAAGACTAAGTCTTATTTAGGGGACTGAGTTTTGAAAAGAACATCTAACTTAGAAAAGATAAAAGAGAAAAATTTAATAGGGGTATCCTAAAATTCCATGTGTGAAATTTTTGGGGACACTAGAATGAAAAATAGGATATCTAATTAATTAAACATATCCCATGGTAAAATAAAAAAATGATTAAACAGTATATTTAATTAATATTTCAAAAATAGAGGAATTATAGGTTTGGATCACACTCTATAAAATAACTACCAATATAAGGCTCACATCGCCAAACAACATAAGGTTAAAGTTAACAATTTCAATGTTGGTGATCTTATCCTTAAATTAGACTACACTCATGATAAAGAGGGAAAATACACTTTAAAATGGTGAGGCCCTTACTTAGTAAATGACATCCTTGGTCTTATCACCTATCACCTTCAAACTAATGAAGGTCATATTTTTAAAGAGCCCACCAATACATAATTTTTAAAGAAGTATTTTTCTTATATCTTTCCCTTATTTTCATGATTTCTATATGTTATCCTTATAAGACTTTTTGTAGGATATCCTCATGGGTCTCACCCTTTGCAACAATTTCTCTTTCCATAAACTGTAGTTCCTTCTCTTTAGTCCTTTGGTTTCTCTTTTCTCATGAGTTTCATTATAAAATTGTAGATAGGACTCAGTCTTCCTCTTGATTTCTTTTTATTATCATTGTTTCCTTACTTTCAAATTATTTTTCACACATTAGGTTTATATTTTATGAGTTGTAATGTAAGACCATCGATAGGACCTAGCCTTCCTTACAAAATGTCATCTTCCTCATCCTTTATGCACCCTTCTTGGGTTTCTCTTTTACAAGTTGTAGTGTAATCCCATGGATAGGACCAAGCCTTCCTCATAAAATCACCATCTTTAATTTAGTGTTACTTTTCTAGACTGTGTTTGAAATGGTTACAAGTCTATGATCCCTTGTTCTTAGCTTTACCCTTTACGTTATTTTGTAGATAAAGTTTGCACAAAAAAAAAGGTATTAACATATTTTCCTACACTTCCTCCATTGTTATGATAAGGAATCACACTTCACTATCATTGTATCCCTTTTTCACCCTTTGTCACATTTTTTATGATTTAAAGTCATTCAAATTATTTCATGTGGCATTCCTCTTGATTTCCTTTCCTTTCATTTCACTCTAGATAAACTAATCTTGAATTCAATATAACACTTTTATTTCACCTAAATTAACAAGACTCTTAGACACCATACTCTCTAAGTTATCTTCCTTAGCAACCAAGTATAAATTTTTCAAATGATAGTCATCTTTAGCATCCATGTTTAGGTTCTTCAAATCTAAATGGATGAAGAATAGAATAATCCATTACAAAAATTAAAAGTTAAGTCATTTAAAATAAAATAAAATGATATAAAAGTCAACATACATAGTCAAAAGTCAAAATCAAAATAAAAGACATGATTAACAACACATCTCCCATCTCTAATCGAAGCTCAAACTCCACAGTTGGACTCATGATAGAGCCTAGGTCCATTAGAGTGTAGTAGGATAGTAGATTGGAATAAAAGGAATTCAAAAAAACTCTATAGTGCTACCTACTCTCTCATGCAAGCACCTAATCCTTGTAGTATACTGATGGCTCTTGATGCATGAAAATCATACCTTCTTTGTAAATACTAGGCTAAATTTCATGTTTTGGAGTCTTAGTGGGTGGTCATGATCTTTAGGGGTCTTAAGTGAGTTTAGGATGTTTCAACATGTTAGTAATAAACCTTTTGTTATGATGGATTAAAAAAAAGGTGCTTAGTTAGTTATAAAGTTAGTTATGAACCTTTTAGTAATAAGTAATGGTTTTGATTTTGAAGTGTAGTAGGTCATTCGATGTAAGAGATTTTATGGGGTTGGATTTTAAAGAAGACTATGATAGATCTTGTGAAAATAAACCCCAAGAATTGCATATAAATTCTATGTTTATTTTTTAATTAAAAAAATTGTAGACTCTGTGGTCAATCTACATAAGTTTGGAATGGAATGTGTTTTGAAGGGATCCTATATTGTTATTGAGAGACTTTCTTGTAGCTATTATTTCTTATTCATTGGTTTATTGTCACAGACCCATGTATTCTCATGTTCTCTATTTTGCTCATCTATACATACATCTAGTAATGTGGAAGTGGTCAGATATTAATTGAATATTAAGTCATAAATATGTTAAAAGATTGTGTAAAATATAGAGCATAGCAAGTACAAGTTGATATTCCTAATGTATTACTATGTTTGTTTACATTTTATATTTCCTTAGATATTGAATGAATACTCTTTGTGAATGGGAAACTAAATTGAAAAGTATAGATATGACTAGTATCATGAGGTGTATTCAGTATTGATAAGATTTTTAATAATTTTAAATATGTTGGAAAATATCTAACTATCACAAAAGTGCCTAGCATTGTAAGTAACCATATTTCAATAATTAAGTCAAGCAAAATCTAGTTGAGAAAGTTGAACATCAGCATGTACAAGAGACTCGATGCTTTGGGAATGTGTGGGTAGGCTAAGCAGTCATGATGCCAATGAATATAAGGTTTAAAATACTTTATGAGGCCGAAAACTTTAATTTGTGTCTTCATGGATGTACATAGTGTTATATTTTCACACATAGTCTAATAAACAAATTGAGATCTCTCTATATAGGGTGCAAGTGGGATTTTCATGATTTGAAGAATCAAATGGAGGTAGTGCAATTCTTAAGGAAGTGTCATAGTCATATGAAAGTCCTACAAATAATTGAAAGAGTGAATTTGACCCTCTCGGGTCTACAAATTGTGTTAAACCCTATGTTCATGCATTTTGTGTTCGAGGAAAGGACTGTAGGAGAACTTTGTCCAAAGTGAAGGTCCTATGATGTTGGGTTAAAACTTAAACTATGTTTATGTTTTAAAAGATATTTGAATGGTTAGTATTTATGCTTTTTAGAAACACTATGCTCAGACCTTAGCTTTTTTGGTGATTATCATAAGAACGACTATGTTGATAAGTTATATAAATGAGAATGTATGAAGAATCCTAATCGATGTTCATCCATTGCTAATTAGACTATGACAAGTTATATGAATGGGGTTTAGACCCCTTTACTTAGTTGCATTACAAATTATGGTGAATAAACTATACTCAACTATAGACTAATAGAGAATATGTATATAAAGTCAAGCAAGGTTTTATAATAAATATTGAATAGAGAGGGTAGTAGAATTTGGTTGAATGTAGTGTGTGAAGACAACATGGAGAAGTTGAAACCATGAGGAAAATTGATTAGAACTTTAGAGAATTTGCATAGTGAAATAATGGACCTATAATGCATTGCCAAAGGAAGTTAATTAAATGCAAAGACAACATTGAGAGAAGTTGTGTAACCTTTGCATCATTTTTGGTATCAAAGTGAGAGATTTTATGGAGAAGATTTGCATGAAGAGAAAGTACAATTTAATTTGTTGTCATTTTGTGTATTTAATCAATTCAATGAAAGTATGCTAAATATTATTTGGAAAGATAGCTCAAAGAAGATTGCAGGTGAATGCAAGAATTGGTCCAACAGTTTAACAACCCAAAAAGAGGTTTGAGATGAGATAAGGAGCCAAAGAAGCTCAAATGAGGATCCAAAGAGATAGCTTTGATGAGAGAAGAGCAATGTTGAAAAAACTTGCTTAAAGAGGACCAAGGTGGAAGAGACTTGCTTTAGGTAGAGCAAGTTGAAAAATACTTGCTTGACAGAGTACTAATACCCAATATGAAGGACCCACAAAGAGAAGAAGAACAAGGTGAGATATTTTTAGGTGAGTAGGTTAAAGAATTGTTTTCGAGTTTGTCAAATCATTTATCATGCATACAACATGAGGAGAGTTTAGACTCTTTTGTTGAGAAAATAATTATGTTGAGGGCATTGGCCATGGAGATATAAATTATTGATCAATTACAATAGCAAGAAGAGGATAAATAGGTTGCATAGATTGAGAGGATTTAAAAAGGGAAGAGGAAACAAGTAGTAGTACAAAACACAACATAACCAAGCATAGAAAAAATAAGCAAGGAAGAAAAAGAAAGTGGATGCCAAGAAGACAAGCAGAAGATTATTTTCTTTAACATGTGCGTTTCATGTGTAGGATGGTTGCAGGACAAGAAACAAATGTTGAAGATGATCCAGTTGAAGGACAAAATTCAAAAGGATGACCTCAAAGGAGAGAACAAGAGAAAGAAGAAATAAGGAGGAACCAACATAGGCAAGCCCCATAAAATTATGTCTTACAACTAGACCTTGGAATCCAGGAGGAGATTCTATTGTATAAGAGGTGTTGCAAATAGCTTCAAAGATCAAGCACTTATAACTTTTTGGGAAAGTTTTTCTTTTGCTCCTTGGTAGTATGATGCAAGAGCATCATACCTTCTTTGCAAATACTAGGCTAAATTTCATCTTTTGGAATCTTAGTGGGTGGTCATGATCTTTAGGGGTCTTAAATGAGTTTAGGATGTTTTGTCATGTTAGTAATAAACCTTTTGTTATGATGGAGGAAGAAAAAGGTGGTTAGTTAGTTATAAAGTTAGTTATGAACCTTTTGGGAATAATTAGTGGTTTTGATTTCAAGGCGTAGTAGGTCATTTGATGTAAGAGATTTGATGGGCTTGGAGTTTAAATAAGACTGAAAACAAACCCCAAGAATTGTATAGAAATTCTGTGTTTTCTTTGAATTAAAAAAATTGCAGACTCTGTGGTTAATCTGCGTAAGTTTGGAATGGAATGTGTTTTGAAGGATTTTACAATAAGAAATCAAGAAAGACAGTTCGTTCATGTTTCAAATATAAATGATTGATTATAAAGGGAGTTGAAGAAAGTTTATTGATTCATCTATTCCTATGTACTAGTAAGTTTTCAATGCTATGATAGATTCTTGTGAAATTTCCACTCATTTAGGCATAAACTACAAAGCATTAAAAATATGTGTCTATATAGACAAGTATCTTCCAATACAGATTTGCATGCCCTATTTTCTTTTGGCATGGTGTAAGCTTTGATTGTGCATGATAATTTTTAGACCAAGAATCAATACAGATGTCTTAATGATGTTCGTGACACTTGAGTAAATTGTTTTCATTGAAGTTTTTTTGAAATTCGTTACATACCATGATTTTGATTTCGTGAGGACATTAAATCCAAAGGTAGGTATGCACGTGTATTATTTAACCGTGTTTTGAGAATTAAGGAAAAGTGACTATGTTTGGTTGAATAATGAAACAATCATGGTGAATAACTCATTCTTGTATTGCAACGTCTTAGAAGGGATCCTATATTGTTATTGAGAGACTTTCATACAACTGATATTTCGTATTCATTGGTTTATTATCACAGACGCGTGTATTCCCATGTTCTCTATTTTGCTTCTCTGTACAAACATCCAGTAATGTGGAAGTGGCCAGATATCGATTGAAGATTAAGCCATAAATATGTTAAAAGATTGTGTCAAATGCAGAGCATAGCCAGTACAAGTTGATATTCCTATCGTATTACTGTGTTTATTAACATTTTGTTTTTCCTCATAGATTGAATGAATACTCGTTGCGAATGGGAAACTAAATTGAAAATTGTAGATGTGACTAGTATCACGAGGTTTGTTTAGTGTTGATAAGATTTTTAACAAGTCTAAATGTGTTGGAAAATATCTAACTTTCACAAAAGTGCCTAGCCCGATAAGTAACCGTATTTCAATAATTAAGTAAAGCAAAATACGGTTCAAAAAGTTGAACAGCGGCTTGTACAAGATATTCGATGCGTTCGGAATTTGTGGGTAGGCTGAAGGGTCGTGATGCCAATCAATAGAAGGTTTGAAATCCTTTATGAGTCCTAAAAACTTCAATTTGTGTATTCGCAGTTGTACAGAGTGTTATATTTTCACATATAGTCTAAGAAACGAATCGAGATCTCTCTATAGAGGTTCCAAGTGGGATTTCCATATTTGGAGAGTCGAATGGAGGTAGTGTAGGTCATAAGGAAGCATCACAATCATATGAAAGTCCTAGAAACAATTGAAAGAGTGAATTTGACCCTCTCGGGTCTGTAAACTATGTTAAATCATGTGTTCATGCATTTTGCATTCGAGGAAAGGACCGTAGGAGGACTTTGTCCAAAGTGAAGGTCCTATGACGTTGGGTTGAAACTTAAACTATGTTTATGTTTTTAAATATATTTGAATGGTTAGTATTTATGCTTTTTAGAAACATTATGCTCAAACCTTAGATCTTTGGATGATTGTCAGAGGAATGATTGTGTTGATAAGTTATACATATGAGAATGTATGAAGAATCCTAATCAATGTTCGCCCATTGATGAGTAGACTATGATGAGTTATATGAACGGTTTTTTTTTACCCCTTTGCTTAGTTACATTACAAATTGTGGTAAAGAAACTGTACTCAACTATGGACTAATGGAGAATATGTATATACAGTCAAGCACGGTTTTATGATTAATATTGAACATAGAGGGCAATAGAAATTGGTTGAATGTAGTGTGTGAAGAAACCATAGAGAAGTTGAAACCATGAGGAAAATTGGTTAGACCTTCAAATAAGTTGCATAGTGAAAGAATTGACCTTTAACGCATTGCCAAAGGAAGTGAATCAAATACAAAGACAAAGCTGAGAGAAGTTATGTAACCTCTGCATTAGTTCTGTAAGGGTCATGAAGAATAGGGAATGCATTATGGGAAGGTGGGTCCATTTTACTTTTCATGCATATAAGATTTGTGACCTAAGGTAGGTTCATAGTTTATTTGTGCACCTAAGATTTATGTGTCTAGGAGAAGTTCTTCAGAGTCCTTAATGTTGAAAGTCCTCTTGTTTTGACAAAACTAATTAAAGTTTCTTAGCTTCAATAAAGAGTTTCCCTACCTTACCTTTTCCTTCACTTTCCCCTCCACCTATTTCATTCCCCCCATTGATAGGCAAGTGTGATTCTAATTCTATTTTTCTATTTCTTTTTTATTCCCTCTTCATATCCTAAAAACATGCTAGGACTGCTTTATTTTAGTGTTATCTATCTTTAGAACAAAATAACATGTTTGAGTGATTAGGGATTACTTTATCCATACCATGGCTTTTACATTTCTAAAATTGCCTTAATTTATTTTACCATTTTTCATTGTTGTACTTTCGTTGTTTTGGACAACTACATCTGTTTCTACTTTCCTATACTTTTTTCATTATTGAGTGAGGTTGGCTTGTTACTCCTTATTCACCAATGTTTTCCCCCTTTTATGCACTATTTCCATTAATGGTTAACTATAGATTATTTTTTTATCACTCATCAATGTTGTTTTACCATTTTGTTTGTCCATCTTTGTTTAAGTAAATATTGTTCTTGCTTTCACATTGATATCTGATTACCATTTTTGACATGTATCCTTGGTTTGACTTGGTGAGTTTTCCTTTCTTAATTTTTACTTGTTTGATTTTTTTGATCTTTAGTAACCTTATCTTTTTGGTTACTTAATTTACTATTTAAATTGGTCATTTAGTTCTAACGTAGCATTTGTCACCAAACTTCCCAAATTTCCAAGTACATCTCATCTACACCACATTAGTTGTTGGGTCCCTAACCTGTTAGTAGAGTATTTGTGCCAATATGACACCCACCTAGCTGTGAGAAGATAATTTTGCCAAGTGGTTAGTCTAAGGAATTTTGTAGCTAGTTGGAAGTTACAGCACAAATCTTGCACTAGATAGAAAATGACTAACCATCTCCTAAAAAGTTTATAGCATCAACATAGATTTGTAGAAACATGGCAAGTTCAGCACAAGGATCATAGAGTTATGAATCTAGTGGTTATGATGATGTATTTCCAGCTCAAACACTCAACATGCAACTTCTACCCTAAAAAAGATACTCCTGAAGTCTTAGATAAGGAGTTTGAACCATAAAAGAAGAGAAGGTAAAGAATTATAGTGAAGTTCTGGTAGAACAACTTCAAAGCCTTACTCTATAAACATGGCTTTGGTGGCCATTAAGCCTTAGAAATAGCATTAAGGCTAGTATGGATCTAATTATATATGCCCAAGCTCATTTGTGATCCTTTGGGTTATCAGTATTAAGATATGAATATACACTCTGCTATGGACTTTGAATAGTAAAAAATGATGTTACATTAAATGTACTATCTTTGGTTTTCATGTCTTATTGTATTATTAATGCTATATGAAGATTTATGATATCATTCTTTTGATTAAGTTATGTTAATCAATGTTCGTGCATTTTATGGGTTCATTTCTTTAATGGAGTCTCTACACTTTTTGTGATGTCACCATCATTTAGTAAAAAGGATGAGTATAGATTTTTTGTTAGTAACACAATCATCATTTAAATTACATCTATTTAGTATGAGTAAACTGAGTAAAAGTAGCCTTATGACCCTTTAAGCACCTATAGGATCACAGGCATAATCTGATAAAGGCATATGCCTATGGTCCTACCTTAAATTAAGTTTTCATTAAAAAATTTAAGTCTTGTTATTAAATACTCGTGCCATGGGAAAACTATCCCATTACGGCCCTCAGTTCATTCTCAATTATACTTTAGGTGAGTGCATAAGGCCTAGGCCTTATGTGAATTGATAGTAGTGCAATTGAGTGTTCAATTGTTGAGCACAAAGGGAATGTCCCATGATTGTTCCTAGTTGTAGTAAACCAATACCCTAGATATCACACAACATTTTGGTTCTATTTATAAGATTCATGTTGAATTTTATTGTTGTGATGGTCTGACATAATGATGTATCGACTCTCTCTCAAAAGCATTGATTGTTAGCTACAACAGCTGGAAGATAGTTTTGCGTTGAAGCATTCAACCTATAGAGGATAAATGCCAATAAAATGGGTTCAAAATAACCAATATAATGCTTTATATGAGGTATTTTTCTATGAGTTACATGACCATGTATATATATGGTTGGATGTATATTTAACCCATAAAAGAAGAAGCTATGGATGGTGATATGAGTGGACAAGGAAGTGCTTAGAGAGGCTTGGAACCTTGGATGTTACTCATGCTAGAGTGGTGGATAAATGGTGGCAAGGATCTCTGAATAGATATATACCTAAGTTTGTAGTATGAACTTATTCATTCCTAAAAGAAGCAGACTACCAATTTTTGCATAACCTTAGAGGTAGGCTCATGAAGGATTTTGACATAGAGCTCAAAAAGCTAATGGTTGATTATAGCTTCAAAAATTTGGGGATGTAAAGCTAAAATATTTTCACATATGAGTTATGCAAAAGGGGAGAAAGGAATGTGTAGGTGAGGCATAATAGATGGGGATGAGTAAATTGACACCTGAAAGCTTAAAAGATAGACCTATAATAAGAGATAACACTGACTGATGGAGGATCTAGAACCTAGAAGTACCAAGAGGACCCATAGTGAATGAGAAGGTCATGGGGAATGATCTCTTACAATACACTATCATAGAGATGAGATATATAATGAATCTATGGACCAATCTCGACACTTGACAAGTGTGGAATTTGTTGAGTTCATATAAAATTTTGTGACTACATATACATTTGATGCATCTACCCCTTTAAACCTATGGGATATGCTCACACATTGGATGCCCCACTTGAATAAATTATAGAAGTGCTTATTGAACCTACTAATGCCTCATATTTTATATGTTTTATACATTTAAATTATAACTTTATGATTGAATAGATTATTCCATATAAGGAGGTGAGCACAACTAACGTTAGACCATTGGGCACTAACTCACCATAAAAAAACCTGAATGTGAGCATACCAACTCAATTCATGTTAGTAATGCATGGTGGGTAATAGCCCATAGGAAGTGGTCTGGCACCACAAGTAAGTAGCACAATACTAATGACATCAACTATGGTAGCAATAATAACAAGATCAACACTTACCTCTATGATTGGAAGCATTGGAGGACTGCCACTAGGATAGGCAATAGGAGGGTAAGTGCCTTAAGTACTAGCTACACCCCCATAGAAGATGTACTATGAGATGGTTATATACCTACCAGAGTATCATAACATGAAAAATGTTATATAACATGTGCTAAAGTGTGAATTATAGTAGCATGCACGAGGAATAACCTAGTCAAAGTATAAAGTTACTTAGTTTTCAACCACTTTACTTGATTTTGCCCACACCTAGTATACAAAATTTGATCCCAAATAGGCCATGGTTGACTATGATACCTTGAAGGATGCATTCCTAAAGTAATTTGACATCCCAAAGTTTGAACAACAAATCATCACCATGCTAAAATAAGTTACCCAAGGACTTTAAGAGAGTGTGTGCTCATATGATGCAAGGTTCAAAACTCTCCTATTGAAGCTCCCATATGATATTCACCCTTCCCAATATGTGTAATGGTTCATTGGGCATTACTCATGCCATTATAAAGACCACTTTCCATGAATACTTTTACAAACCCTTGAGAAACACTTGAAGCCATGCTTAGATTCAAGGTAGTCAAAAGTGAAAACACTAGGATAAACTAATTTATGGAATCATAAATTATATCTATGACCTCCCAGCTCCAAAAGCTTATTTCCAACTCTTCACATGATGCTCAAAGTGGACTATGGTGCACCAACTATGAAGTAGAAATCCATAATAGAACTAAGTACCCATGAATGAATGTGTGCACTCTAATTCTAAGTTGTAAAGTCTATCAAGAAGTGCATGACATCTAAAACTACCCTTTATTGTAATGTGACAACCAGGTTAATAGAATAATCTATTATGATTTGTGCAATGCCTACACCCATACCACTGCTGATTTTTAGGTGATTTATGAAATGCAAAAAAACATGGAAATAGGCACACAATAGGCTATAGTAGCAGTCAAAGGATAAGCAAACCAAAGAGAATTATTGTTACAACTAGTAGACTATAGTCTTTGGGATATAGTGAGTTACTAGAAGGTGAGGTGTAGGACATAATGGAGGAAGGTTCTCACTACGCTCATGTTATAAGTGTGGCTTAGTAGAGTATTATCAATGTGAATAACCTATACGTCTTACATATGGGTATTATCAAGGGACCCATAAGGTTTAAGAATTCCTTGAGCTTTACACAAATTTGAACCAAGGTAGGTCTGACATAGATAAGGGCACAAGAATGATCAGGCATGAGAAAAAAATGAAAATATAGACCCCAATAGAATAAACTACACACACTGAGGTAGTTAATGTATAAGTGATTACTCAAATTGGATTCACCACTCAGTCGCCAATTATGTTAGAACTTGAGTTATGCCTAGAGTATGGGGATAAGGGTCAAAATGAGCACTTAATGTTCCATGAACTAAAATATACACCTTACCTAGACCCAACATGTCATAAAGACATATTATAATAGGCTATAATCATAATCCAAAACATTCAAGAGGAGATACAATTAGTGCAAGACTAGTAAGTGTAGGTTGTCACCTCTTGAAAGAAGCAGGATAGCCAAGAAGTTGAAGTACAAGAATTAACTGAGATCATGCACCTCTTGAAAACAAAAGGAGGTCTTTTCCCTATTGAATAAATTACTCCTAGATCATGCATTTGAAAAGTAAGTTGAGGTCACCATGCCATGTATAGAGAGTGGCAAGAAGTTTCGCATACTCAAAATGTTGAATATGACTAAGAAATCCTAGTACATGCCGTGATTAACAAGTGGTCAATCTATGAGATTCTTATCTAATATTCATGGCCAATAAAATGTAGGCATAACCTATCAAAATTTTCAATATCATAGTTGTAGATATCGTGGGCACGAAATTCTATGCTAATTTTGCAGTAATAGAGTTAGCAGAGTAAGACAACTACTTGATGATTCTAGGAAGGCCATGATGTTATGTAAATAATGTAGATGTGCACTTAAAAAGGCTCTACATGAAATTTAAAAATAGAAAGGAGAGGTACCTTTTTCAAATGACCAAATACCCCCTATGTCAAGAATATGGACATTGAAGATGAGATCAACCATATCTATAACATCACATTGCAAGGTGTCGAGAATATAGAACTAAATGATTAAGGAGTCCTCTCTTAAGAAGATGAATAGTCAACCTCAGACATGACAAATGTTTCTTGTGATCAATGGGTCAATGAATCATATGAGGTCATTGGTCGATGGTGTTACTTGGTTTGAGCAAAAGTGCCGAAGATAGTAAAGACATGTTGGATACAAATTGATCGCACCCCTAAAAGATGGGTCATTTATGCCAAGAAAAAAATCCAAAAGAGTTTTTTACCTCAATAAGGGTAAATATGTTGTTCTCCCAAGATATGAAGGAAGTAATCTTATGGAGGACTGTGTCCATGACATTGAGTCATGCATCCCAAAGGAGGTGCATAAAATGGGTGCACTAGTGTACACACTGAAGAGAACTATCTCTCATTAGTGGGCAGTGTAGAAAACTATCTTTCCAACTTGGTAGTATGTAAAGGCATACATTTTCACTAGATTAAGAAAAAATAATGAGGACCTAGACATTTTAGCCTATTATGGTGACCTTGACCCCATAATACATGTTCATCTTTATTAAGAGACATGGAGTAGTTACAGTGAAAATGCCCCAAGAAATCTATGGGTTCACACCTTCTACATAGCTTTAAAGACTTAAGCATGGGTGTGGTACGTAGTTAATGAGATACACCATGAAATAATAGACTGGAATTCCGTTAAGGAGTATTTTGTTCATACCTTCTCATTTTCTTCACAAAATATCAAACTGATTGATCCATTATAGGTAGTTCAAATGTTAACATTTGAGGACACTGTTATATTTGAAGAGCACCTAAATGGTATGTTTAGTGGAAAGGGGTTAACACTCCCAACCTTATTTGAAGAGAAAATCTTGAATAGTGACTCTAGTGATAAATATGATGACACATGGAAAGCATGCAACTTGAGGAATTTGATAATGAAAAGGAAGTTAGTGTGCCAAGTTGAGGGTAGTGCCCCAAAAGAAGAAGAACCTACCCATATTTAGGTAAAACCAACTAAGGGAAGTAGACAAGTTGAATATTCACACTAAAAGAGGAATGAACCCTACTAAGTTGCATTAAGAACTACCAAGGTAGATATTAGTTCAGAGAGCGAACCTAAAATTACAACTTTAGGTGCCTATTAGTCTGAAATAAAAATGACACATATTATTGATCTCCTCAAAGTATTCCAATACCTTTTTTCATGAAACTATAAAGATATGAAAGGCACATAACCATACATTGAGAAGATGAGCATCAAACTAGTCAATGGTTCAAGACCCATAAAAAAGTGACCTTATAGGATGAACCCAAATCTTTGCATCAAGGTCAAGATTGAGATCTATGGAATGCTAGCCACATGCATTATCTACCCCATATAGGAATCTAAATGGGTTAGTCCTATGGTAATTATCATTAAAAAGGATGGGTGTATTCACATTTGTGTTGACTACAGAGTATTGAATACCAACTTCATGACTGACCCCTTTCTAAATCCATTCACTGATGAAGTATTGGATGGAATTATAGGTTATGAGGTACACATATTTACTGATGGCTTCTGTTGGCTAAAATTGAAATCAATATTTAATTTTTTTGGGAATATTGGAGTCTTATTCCTAATGTAGTTAAGGTTCTAGAATAAATAAATCATTAAATAATAGTGTAATAATTATATTATTGATCTGTATAATTTACTATGCCTTTTAAACCTTTCTAAAAATAGCAATAAATAAGGAGAAATACAACTTAGCTTAAAACTAGCCTAAGATGGCTAAGACAAAGGCTAAAACTAGTTGTGCAAGACTAATATAGTATCATGAACCTGGATATGGATTTTATTTGGTGAAAAGATAGGAGCATATAAAATAAGACACTTCAGGGTCTGGTGCTATAGTCTAAGTCCTACCATTTTTTTCCAAACTGGTCATAGAGATTTGAGTTTTTGAAGTGTCTAGGGAGTGGTGTGAGGGTTTGAATATGTTGATAGTTGTATTAGATGGTTATATGTAGAGAATAGGTAAATTTGCCTTAGTGGTCTTGCTTATATTCTTGATTACTTTTGTAATATTTTTTGACCCCTTCTAAATGAACTTTGAATGGGATTTTATAGAGATAAATTATTCATGGGTTAAATATATTCATGATAGGTTGACATAATGAAGAAGATAAATTAGAAGGAAATAGACATCTAGGATCGAAATGTGATTGAATAGAAGTGTTTTAAATGGGACACCCTATGGTCCAGTGCTATAGTCTAACCCCAACGCTCTTGTCGTATAGGCTTGAGATTTGGGGGGGATGGAAATAACATGGGAAATGTAGCTTGGCTAATCTAAAATTAGGTCTTAGAAGTCTATGAATGACTAGGAATAAGAAAAAAAGGTGTCTAGAAGGGTCATGAGAGCATGCAAAAGGGACCTATGGGTTGGGTGTCACAAGCCACACTTAAGCTACCAACTTTGACATTTTATATGACTACATTCCCCCCGCCTTTATTTTAGTAAGGTAATAAAGAAAATACTAGGATAAAGGAAATATATAAATCATATTAGAACTTACCTGTAAGGGTGAAGCCCATGAAGATGTGTGATGTTGGGTGTGCATAGAGAGAGTACATTTTTCAGTGTAAATATATAAGAGAAAAAAAAGATTAGATCAGTTCTTATTAGATACACTATATATAAAAAGAATGTATAAAGCTTGGTAAGAGAGAGAGAGAGGAAAAGAAAGGAATGAATATACCTCATCGAGTACATAGACCAATTAAAAACTTGTGATACTGAGGGATACTAGATTATGCTGAGTAATGCTGATTATATGTTGTACCAAGAGTAATATCACAAACAGAGCTAAGTGTTCAATTCCCCAAGAGTGGATCAAGAATGCAAAGGTTGTCCCTTTGGCTCCATAGTCACCCACTAATTAAAGCTATGTAATCATGCATGTACTAATTGATGTTTGGACTATTTATCTAATCCTTTTGAGTAGGTGGATTAAGAGTATAAAGCCTAGCTAGACCTTTGTCTCCATTATTACCCACTAAGTGAAGCTATGAACTGATACTGGTATGATAGTATGTCGTATGAGATGGATTCTAAATCTCATAAATTCCTTAACATTTTATAATGGGCATGGATAGCCAAATGTGTACTAAAAACTAGGCCAATCTTGGCTACTTTGGAAGGAGGAGATTAGGCTTGTATGAAAACCACTCCAAAAGGGGAAACTAGGATTATGTGGAATCCACACGAGAATGTGGAGGTTAGACTTGTATGAAATCCACTCCAAAATGATGCCAACCACCTGTAGATGGAATAAGGAATGCAATTATTGAGATTACCTAGGTAATATACTGAACTCAAAAAGAAAGGAAGACTAATATGCCATGCACATTTCCCCTAATCACTAGTGTCTATAACATGGATTCTAATCTAGAATTTATACCAACTACCCAATCTAAAACTATAAGTGAGATTCATCATGCCACACATGATTCCCCCTATATCTAGATTCTCTAAAAAAAATTGTACTAAAACTATTAAATTTGAACTGAGCTATATGTGAAAAAACTATAGTTGATCTTACTTTTAGCCTATTTCTAATAAATATAGATTTTTTTTTGTTTGGATAGGAGTGCCACAAATAAGACACCCTATTATCTTGTATTTTTGTCTATGTTTGAAATTGTTATCCTTTGCTAAATCTGATGATTGTTCTATAATAATCACTATTTTTTTGGTCTATTCTACCTAGTTTGACCTCTGATTGCTATTATGAGTGTTATATAAACTAATTTTTTGACTAGTAGGAGGTTTGATCTCTATGGTAAAACCCATGTGTGTTTACCCCTTTTCTAAGGGTAGGAATGAGGAACCTATAATGACTAACCTCAAAATAAAGAGCCCTACAAGTGTGTTATGCTACAAAATACATGATATAGCAATGATAATAAAAAATATGTCTCAAGATATAGCATGTTTTGTATTGGATATTGTTAGATTAATAAAGGTATGCCTAGATAGATATAACATTGTAATAACATGTGCAATGTACTAAATTAAAATTGGAAATGTTAGTTTTAATTTGCTAGTTATCAAGGAGGGATGGACCATGATGTCCATCATGGCATCCAAGAAAGCAAGATAATTCATGATGTGGATCATGGTATTGCAAATAGTTGATAAGCAAACAAGAAACAAGAACACCAGGAAAGAAGAAAGAAGCACAAAAAAGTGGCCAAGGGGCCAACCAAACAAGGGTCATGGGCACATGTCACTCAAACTAGAAAGAAAGCATACAAGGCCTGTTCAAATGCCACATATACACACAATTGGAAATAATCAAGGTTGGCATGATGGCCATAATCACATAGAAGATTACAAGCAAAGGACATTGGAAACTGTCCTAAGGAACATACAGGAGACAAAATAGGAATTGATAAATGCAATCACATCTAGATATGAAAATAAATAAAGGAAGGCATGTAATACACAAAAAATACAATCATGTATAACTAATCAAATCAAGAAGTGAAAGTATGTAATACATGTAGTACTAGACTAGGTATATGCTAAGAAATACACAAGTGTGATATATTAGTGAGTGTCGATAGAGTAATCTATGTAAGCTAGTAATTAATGTACATTAACATGATAACTAGAGTGTGTGGTGTAGGAATGACATAACCTAGATGGTGTATTCATGTATAAGATACCCCCAATAGGTAAATATATTTATGTATGTCTTGAATGTATAAGTAAGATGCCCCCTCAATGGGTAGAGTGAATCAATCAAGGATTTGGATGTCACTGCACACACTCAAAGAAGATCAAGTGAATCATGGTAATGTATATAAATTGACAAACAATAACATAGAACAACAAATTTAAGTCTAGCATGGTAATAGAAATTTAAATCATGGATAATGCATATAATTGAAATGTTTTTGGATTTTCAATATATTTGAATATATTTAGATTTTTGATATAATCGATGTACAATCAATCATAAGATGACTATATATAAGTAATATAATAAATTATGTTCAAGAATTTGAAAATAAGCTATATACAAGCAAGGCTAGGAAGAGAGGATACAAACTGATGAGTCTCATGGGAGACCCCCTATCATGGTGTCCTATATCAAGGAAAGGGATGATGCGTGATCATGAAACATGATGTAAGGACTGAGATTGTGTCTCTAAAGGCTATTTATGTTGCAAATGCTCTAAAATTTATATAGTGGAAACCAACTATGGGGCCCTTCTATAACTTTTAGAAGTAGATGCAATTGTAGGGATCTTAAGGACCCATATAGTATTAGGAGAAGCTCTTTAAACATGTTATTTATTAAAGAGGCATGAGACCTCAATGATACTACCCTAGGTGTGAACACTGTAGTTAGAAGCTATCTAGAATTTTGAAACTATGATTTCTCTAAAAGATACCTTTATGGAAGCATATGAACTCTCTGTACTGGTGATGAAGGCCTAGACTATGTCTAAATCTAAACTAAAAGAACTGAAACTGCTGGACAAACTAAAACTAGTGACTGAACAAAAATTGGTGACTATAAAATAGTAGATGACTCTAAAGTGGGGAGTGGTAACTCATATGAAACTCCACCAACTATAAAAACCTAATTAGCATGAATTGATTTCACACATCTATGAACTATAGAAGGTACTACTTGAAGTTTTTTAATCCATGGTTGACCAAGTAACATACAAAAAACTCCTGCACTCAAAACAATAATAAATGGTGTGGCCATATGTGTTAGTCCAACTTGTAGAGGAATTACAATCTCACCTAATGAAATCTTATGTCCCATTAAATATATTGATAACTATGTTCATCAAGGTAATATCATGCTCTAAATATCCCATATGATGCATTAATGTCATGGTGCATATGTTCACACTAGATCTATTGTCTATGAGAACACTATGAATGGGATGATTATGAATGTAAGCTGAATCACCCTTAGCTATCTCCTAATCTAAGAAGGAGATCAAAGGTCTATCTATAACTCTAAAATTATACACACCAATCATGTTTCTCAAAAGGTGTAACTCAAATGAAGATGCCTAGTATGTAGCTGGTGGAGGATGTGCATGATATGCATTGTAAAAACTTGATGTATCCCTTGTCTCTTGTTTATATTGTTGTGGGAAACATTTTGAAAATAATTTCAAAGCTTTGTGATGTATTTTCTTTGCTTGAGGAGGCTCAACTAAAGTGATAAGATTAATAATGTTACCATCTATCAAGTTCTATATCTTGTGTTTCAAACTGATGTATCTATTTATTGTGTGGCTTGGTGCCCTATGAAAATTGTAAAATACATATTGATCATATCCCCATGGAAGGGATTTTGTTGGATTAACTTTTTGAATAGGAGAGAGAGATACGATATTACATTATAATAACTATTATAAGACTCTAGCTAGAGATACTAGTAGATTGGTATAAGTATAGACACCAAAATTATATCACACACATGTGTGTAACTCCCTATGCTAAAAACCCTTTTAACCCTTTTTTCAATAATAACAATTAAGCTCCCTAACCCATTCTTTTACCCCTCACCTATGTAACTAATTTAAAATACTTAATTAATTTAATTAAAAACCCCTATTGCCACCTTACCTAGCCACCTCACCCTATGACTAATTCTCACCTGATGAGTCACCTCAAGACCTGGCCCCCTCATCCTAACTACCCAAACTTATTCCTACTTCCAAACTAAATTTCTAATCAACTACCTCCTTCTTAACCTCTTACTTTTACCATTTTCCAATAGCTGCCATAGTTGGCACACAGAACAATAGAGAATAGGCCAAAAATAACAAGGTTTACCTATTCTAGGGCTACCAATGTCAGTCAACCCACAGTCGACATTAACAAGATCACTGATGTCACTAATATAAGCCAAACTCCAACCTGAAGTTTGGGTCAGTAGAAATCAAGAAAATTCATTCTTACTTGCATTCAAGCTTTTGGCATTCTATTTTTGACATCCTAGCTTAATGTCATCTTGCATAAGTCAATCATGATTAGGAAATGAACTCTTGAGGACCAATAACACCCAATGTTTTTCTCTATTTAGGCATTTAGGTTTTGACTCCCTAATAGGGAACATCAATTTGGCACTTATCATTCAGTAACCATAGTTAAGTACATCACTTATTCTATTGGTCTTTTAAACATTTATTCTGCTATCACTTTATATCTATTGTGCATTACTTTACACACTTCTAATCAAACCCCTATAAGAGAGTTACAAAGCTTCATCACTTGTTTCCCCTTAACTTGACATACCAAACCTCTGACTAGATCTACCTAAACCATACTCTCTCTCTCTCTCTCTCTCTCTCTCTCTCTCTCTCTCTCTCTCTCTCTCTCTCTCTCTCTCTCTCTCTCTCTCTCTCTCTCTCTCTCTCTCAAAACCCTCCCCAACCTCCCAAATTTGATAAAAAACCATTTTCTAGACCTAGAAAAGCCTTCTACAAGCTCCCAGACATTTATTACCCCTACCGACCTCGATAGCCTAACCGACATTGGTCACCTTCACCACTAACCCTAGTATTAGAGCTGATATTGTTCACTCTTGTACTGATGTTGGTGACTATGGATTCCCTACTATTTTCAAAACCTAGCCAAATAACTTCTAAAACACAAACAAAATACACCACCTACACCTTGTTACTCTTTGTTTCATATAGGTTGTTAATAATGGTAATATTATCTCTCTTTCACTCTCTCTCTCTCTTTACCTCTCTTTTATTTATTCATTACTCTTTTATCTCTCAAAATTGGACTATCATCTCTAAGGAAGTTTCACACTTCCTAGAACAAGCACGTATCTTGGCAGCCCACTCATTTAATTATTAACAAGCATCTTGTGGTAGTTATTTCTTACTTGCAGGTATTCCTCCCCAACTAAAGAGGAGTGCTCATAACTTCTAGATATAGTGTACAAACCAATTCGGTCTCATTATAATCACTTATCCCCATCATTCTTTTCTATTTTCCTCTAGACTTGAAATAGAAAAAATTTACTGAAACATTTATGGCATGCCTAGTGGGACCCTAGAGTTTTTCTTGGGTTCATTTCTTGTTTTAAGCATTCATATAGGTGCATTATAGTAAAAATTTCATTTCTTGCACTTCCTCCTCTTTTCTCTTAAAATAAAAAATTCAATATTTTATTTTCTATTTAAAAATCATTAAACTAAAATTTTCTTTCTTTTCTCTTTACCTCTAAAAGCAATTTACCATTTTCTTTTATAAGATAATAAAGAATATCTTATTTACTTCTTCTTGCATGCAAATTAGGATACTGAATTTCATACTCTATTCCTATTTCATCTCTATTTTCATTTGAATATAAACATTTCATATTTGGGTTTAAAACTTATTGTATTTCATTGTTGGCTTGATGCATATTAGCTCACCTATTTAATTACAAGAATTTTGAATAAATTTTAGTGCACCTATGTTACACAACCAAATCACATTCACATAAACAAACATTTAAACTCACTTAAGAAAATTCCCATCAAGATTTCATCACCTAGTTGTTCACCTTACCCTACCTGGATATCCTACTTAGATTTCACCACCAAGGGGAGAACCCACTCTATTCTCTGGCAGAGTATAAACTCTAGATACAAGGTATATTTTGGCTAAGTGGCATGGCTTGGCTCCAAGTCAATGAAGTGCAAAGAGAAAGATCCTATGACAAGCCATGTACCTATTCTAACATGGATTTCCTCTTGAGCACTAAAACTAACCTGAAACTAGCTCTAGATTGCTTTCTAGTACCTCTGATAACCAAATTATCTTCTCACTATTTGATTAAGGCATAAGCCAACATGAGACTAAAAATTAATCTCTATGATTTAATAGTTTCTAGTTGTATGTTCTTTTTTGTGTTTCCTTTTGTATTTTGGAGTTGGTAAGGATATTTTCCTATTAATTCACAAAATCAATATTATTTCTAATACTTATTTTGTATAACTTGTTATATCATGTTTTTTGAGTATTCTTCCTTCTTACACAGACCTCTTTATCCACTATTTTACCTAGTTTCAACTTCTAGTTTCTTAAAACATCAGATTTTTCGTCTCCCAAGTTATCATAATGACCAACATTGGTTAACCCTATCAGCATTAATATATTTTACCTACCAACATCAATTAATCCACCGATGTCAAAAAACTTTTCTTATCGATATTAGTCAAATGACTGACATTGGCAACTATGTAATTTCATCGGCTCAAAATAGCAAGCTGAAATAACCCACTTACCCACACTCAAATTTGGTTTTTTCTTATTCTATTTCAAATAAAGTCTAGTAAGACTATTTAAACTTCCTCTTACATGCTATTGACATGAGCTCAAGATAAAATTCTTGTTGATTACACATGCTGACAAGTACTTCCACCTTCCCTTCTCACTTCTAATTCTATCATGGAGCATACTTTAGATACAGGTATACTCTCAGATCTAACCAAATTTTTATTGTCCCTAAGGGAGATCAATATTTTTATAAATTTCTTGATCGTAATGTGGCAGCCCTTCAACATTACCTTGCTATGAGTGAAACTCTTAATTCTTTAGGTGACCCAATCTATGGTATGTCAACCTCTCTAATGGAGAGAACCTCAGTTTTATTTGCCTCCACTATTTTCCCCATAGTTACCCAAAACACCACTTTGATAAGTAACCCAACTATAAACAATGCCTAAAGTGTAGCATCTTCAACTGCCCAATCCCACCTAAACCCTAGTGTGACTTCCCTACTTTCACAACCACAACTAGTTCAACCAAGTCACACCCCATTCTAGAATTTAGTGGTACCTATTCCATCTACCCTCACACCTATAATTACCCAAGTTAAGACTCACCCTTCATCCAGTCTAACCATTCCAATAATCCAACCTGCAATAACAAAAACCAACCAAGGCATAATCTCTAACCCAATGGGACAAGCCCCTTTTCTTTCTGCACCCCAGCCTATGACTCATTATCCATATGTTGCTGTAACATAACCTCATCAAGCTATGTCATACACTCCCTCTACTTCCTATTAGATTCCCTATAACTTAGGGGGTATCCCCCAAACTAATCCCCCTCCAAACCTCATTAAAATGTTGATGTATAAGATGTCTAATCTAGAGAGATTTGTTTCTAGTTCAAAGAATGTGTTATCTTATGATCAGATATCTAACAAACCAATCCATCCTTTTGTGCCTATTTTCCCTTATCCAAGCCAATGGGAACTCCCTAAATTTACTCATTTTTAAATTAAAGAGGACCCATAACAACACTTGCAAGCATTTAGATATGCTTATTATTTAATAGGGCATGATGATGCATTACTACTTCACACTTTCCTTATGTCTCTTTTAGGTGTTATCTTTGATTGGTATAGCTCTATACCTTAGCACTCCCTTTTCTTATTCACCCAACTCACACAAATCATCCTAGACCATTTCTCTATTAACATTTCTAAGAAAGTTTCTATAACAAACCTTTATTCTATCAGATAATTTGATAATGAGTCTATTATATATTTTGTCACTCTTTAGAGAAGCTTGATCAATCAACTTCCTTCTCCTTACCCAAACCTAATCTTATTGAGCTCTTCTCAAGGGCATGCACTAATCACATCTCATACACACTTTGGGTAAAAACTTTCCACACATTTTATGAGGCCTTTACAATGACATGGAAACTCAAGGTTTGCACTATAGATGAAGTCAAAGTCAAGTTGCATAGTAATAATCCCAATTCCAAATCATATTACTCCTCTAAAACTTCTCCCTCTAATCAAAAAGATAAAGGCTTCACCAACGTGGTGGTCATTAAGTTAGCCTCTTCCACAACCACAAACCAATTTAATTCCTCAACTTCCCAAAATCCAACCAAGCAATTCCAACAATGGAATGAACAAAGATAATACACTCCCATTGGGGATTCATATACATCTATCTTGGATAAACTATTGCAAAAATGTGTCATAAGCCTTCCTTAGATCAAACTTCCTATATAGTTTTTCCTTCCCATCCTATCCCAACTTGGTACAAGGAAGATGAGTTTTATTGTTACCATCGAGTTAAAGGCCATAATTCTAATAATTGTAAGACACTCAAGAACATTATTCAAGATATGATTGATAGAGGTGATCTCATCTTGGATAATCCTAATGTACCCCCAAATAAAAATATGGATGTGTTCAAACACCATTTTCCTAACCATTCATCAAATCAAAATATTGTTCAAACCACAACTAACTTAGGTGATCATAATATCCATATGGTTAACATGATTTTTCCTTTACCTCTAGTTAAACTTTCCCCTCAATAGGAGACATCCATTTAATTGGTTCTTCCCCCATATTTAATATCTTCTATTTTTCCCATTCTTCCTCCTCAAGTAGAAGAACCTATTTCACCTATTCCACTCTCAAGAGAGGAAGAGCCTCCTTTACCACTTCTTTTATCTCCTGAGGAGCTTGTAATACCAATTCCTTTTACACCAATATTACCTGTCCTCTTAACACTTGAAGACCACACCCTACCCATTCCTCAACCACATGTTGAAGGGAACATCATTCTTGCATTATACCTTCTTGAGGAACCTTCTTTGCCTACCTCTCCTCCACCTATAGAGAGTAGTACCCTACCCACTCCACCTTTACACTTAGAGGAGTCAGTATTATCTACTCCCATAATAAATGAGAGACCTATTGTGCCTATTCCAATTGTATCACTCTTACCCCTTCTTTTACCTATGGAGGATCATACTTTACCCATGCCTCACCCACATGTTGAAGGAGCCATAATAATTAATATTTACCTTCTTTAGGAACCTTCTTCGCCTACCTCTCCTCCACCCATGGTAAAACATGTCTCTTTTCCCTTCTCAATCGAAGAGGACTCAGTTATGGTTCTTTCTCATCTTTGGCCCAAAGTAGCAGAAACCAACAATTTCCCTCTCTCCCAAACACTGATTCCTTCTAAAGACACAACTATAAGGCCTACATCAACTTAGTCTAAACCCTTCTCATGGTTGGTAAAAAGTCTAAAATTTCTTGACTCTATGAAGCTATACCATGCGGCATTTTAGGACTGACTTATAAATCCTTATCCAACACAACAAATGTTAACCTTTACTATCAACCCTCTCACTACCCTTTACCCAAATTTTTTTGACAAAGCTAAAGTTTATTTACCAAAATTACTTAAATTTCATCCATCTATGTTAGAACCCTCACCCTCATAGGAATCTACCACATTAAAGTATATCAGGCCCTTAGGCGTACGCCCCATCTCTAATTTAATTCATCCATAGGTGAGATTAGATTTAGATCCTCAACCATAAGTTGGAGTTTTATGACTTTAATTACAGAAAAATCTTAAGATCGTTAGATCTCACTGATCCCTTCTTCAACCCTCAACTTTACCATCTATTTTGGGACAATACCCCTCTACTTTAGTTGGAATATTGCCTGACCAAGAAAAATAAAAGGTTAAATTACCTCCAATCCTACCTTTTCCATTTGGTAGGCCTCTTACATCTGACACTAAGAAAATGATAAAAAAACATGTAACTTCACCATCACCAAACAAATCACCATATAAAATTACATTTTCAACATCAAAACACAAGAAGGTGTCCACTCCTATTAGCATAAGTGCAAACCCACCTGTAGGCTCTCAAAGTTTTTTCTTACACCATTTATTGTAATATTCTATAATAACTCTTCCTTCTATTAATCCTTATAGTCCTCTTGGAATGAATCCATCTTGGTTTTATGATACACAAGTGTGTTTATATCATCATTCACCTAGACATGATACTAAGAGTTGTAAAGCCCTCAGAGTAGTTATTTGGCAACACATCAATGTCAATACTCTCTTTGATGATACTAACATTAACCTTCCTATTATTCCACCTTTGGCATCCATAATGTCTCCTACTATTCCACCTAAATTCAAACCTAAATATTTCATCGTAGCCCCTTTAACACCTCCTTCACCGACATTTCAAATCAACACAGTTAATATGGCCACACGGTCACAATACCAAAAAGATTAAGATAAGTAAAAAGTTGTTACTTCTTGGTCTCATCCCTTCAACAAAGGCACTCCTCCTCCTAATCCTAAGACTTTCATCTTGAGAGTTCCTAAAACAACATCTTCAAATGTTATTCAAAGCTTAATGGTGAAACAACTTCACCAAACTCCTGTGAAAATGTCTTTGTATGAGTTAATCCAAAACTCATCCCAACACCATCAAGCTTTAATTAGTGCTTTTAAAGTGATTGAGGTACAATTGGATGATCTCCAACCTCTTACAGCTTTGGTCAGCTCCCTTAATTATATTTCCTTGATTTCTTTTAGTGATTCATAAATTCCACTTTAACACCTTGAAGATCAAGATTATTCCCTTTTTTATTACCCCATATATTGATCAAAATCATATCAAGAGAGTTATGATTGATGGAGGAACTAGTATTAATATTATTTCCACCCATTCCTACAAACAACTAGCCTTTCATGATAATTTCATGTCTCAAACTGATGCAGTACTCTACTCTTTTAATGATACTAAAACTACTACAGTGGGCACTATTGTCTTACATATCCATGTCGGTCCCTACACTATTCCTAAGCTATTCTATGTTGTAGAAGGAGAGTTCTAATATAACATACTACTTGGATGACCTTGGATACATGTTATGGCATGTGTACCCTCAACTTTGCACTATTGTGTCAAGTTTGAACATGATGGACAAGTACATGTCATACATACTGACCCACCTCCATTTAAAACATGAAACATGACCTATAGTCCTAATGATGTTCTTATTCCATTTAAAACATCATCTTCTCTTCATGATACTTCTAAATCTTCTACAAGCTTCACTCTCACGATTACTCAAATACCAACAACACAAGTTCCTGACAAATATCCCATGAAGGAGAGCTTTCAATGTTTGTCACTAAGTGAATATCATTTTTTGGCACTCAACATGTTACATACTCCACAAGAGAATTGAAGGATTCACATGCACCAAAATTATGATCCTTGTATTGGGTTGGTCATCCTTTATGGGCCCCATAACCTTCAAACCAATTTTACATATGGTGGAATTGATCAAGCTCCCACTGTCAACAATCCATCTTCTTCACCATAACCATTTACCTGTGACTTCTCTTTCCTAAGTAACCCTAGATTCACTCACACCTATATATATAGGTGTGCCTAGAAAGGATTTGGTTTGGGTCATTATGAACAAGGTGTCCATATGCCTATTGAATATACCACTAGTAACACAATTGAAAATGCCAAAAAGAGGCATGGAGTGGGATATGACAAATCAAATAAACTAATTAAGACTTCTCATGTGCCAATTATTAAAGAACCAGTCTCTCCTTCTCCACCTTCTTCTCCACCATCACCTACTGAATCAGAGGTATCTATACCTCCTATTTTTTTCAATAAATTCCACCTATTTGGGGCCTCTCACCTATCGTCAGGGTAAGGAAACAAGGTCCCTTCCTCTTATTCATCCTAAATATAATTGATGAAGACTCTTCCACTATTAACACTATCCAATGTCAAGATGATGATATAATTATTACATATATGGGTACAGATGATTCCTATATCCAATGATCACTCTCATATGAAACACAAGTTATGTTAAACGAATCAACCATTGACATCAACTTTCCCTCTCACAATAACTCTCATACCCTCAAGATTGGCCAATCTGTAGATTTCTCTAAGCAAGCTAATTATGCCACATTTCTTAATGACCATAGCAAAGCCTTTGCTTGGTCTTACAATGACATGCCTAGTATTGACCCCTCTATCGTCACCCATAACATTGCCACCAAACAAGATGCTAAACCTGTTAAGTATAAGCTTCACAAGATGCATCCTCATATTGATTTCCTTGTCAAATAAGAGCTCCAACACTTCCTTTTTATTAACTTTATCCAACCCATTGAATACCAACAATAGATTTTCAATATTGTTCTTATCACAAAAACAACCAAAGGAATTTGCATTTACACTGACTATCATGATTTAAACCTCACTTATCTAATATATGACTTCCCATTGCCAAGTATCGACCAACTTGTTGATCTGATGGCTGTCCATGAGATACTATCACTTATAGATGGATTCTCTAGATATAATCGAATCCTAGTTGCTCCTGAGGATCAACATAAGAAAACATTCATTACCCCATGGGGGAGCTTCTATTATTGGGTCATTCCTTTGGTTTGAATAATGTTGGTGCCACTTATCAATGCACCGTGACTTACATTTTCCATGATCTCCTACACAAAATTATGAAAGATTATGTGGATGACTTACTTGACAAGTCTAAACTTCATCAAGACCACTTGACAATTCTCAAAATTATATTTTTTTCATCTCCTCCAATACAACATTTGACTAAATCCAAATAAATGTGTCTTTGGAGTTCTTTCTGGTAAACTCTTAGGATTTATCACTTCTCTCTATGGTATAAATGTTGATCCTACTAAGGTTAGAGAAATCCAAGAGATGCCTCAACCTACTAATATGAAACAACTTCGTATCCTACAAGGTAAACTTCAATCAATTCACCTCTTCATTTCCTAGTTTTTAGATCATTACCAACCCTTTCACCATATCTTCAAAAAGGATGTCTCCTTCCATTAGAATACAGATTGCCAATAAGCTTTTGATGCACTTAAAAACTATCTCTTTTCCCCACCGATTCATATTCCACCTAAGGAAAATCAGCCTTTCTACCTATACATCTCTTTAATAGACCAATCTCTAGGTGTTATGATTGCACATCAAGATGATCAATATTTAGAGTAGGTGGTTTATACATAATCCACACACTTATTGATTATGAGACTCGATATACCCATACTAAAAAACTTTGCTTGATGTTGGTCTTTTCCTCCTCCAAGATTTACCATTATGTCCTAAATCACAAGACATATGTATTCACCCATACTAATCCCCTTAGATACATGCATTCTAACCCATATCATAACCAATGTGTAGCTTGATGACTCATGATTCTTGACAAATTTGACTTAGAGTTAATTTAGCAAAATTCTATTAAGAAGGAAACAATTGTTGACCAGTTAGCTGCTACCCCTTTACCTGACAATCAGCCACTAAATAATTCACCAAGTGGGTTGAGGCCATCCCTCTCATCTCCACTAAAGATGACAAAATTGTTAACTTCATCAACCATCACATCATCTATCATTGTAGTGTCCTTCATAAAATTATAATAGATAACAGCAAATATTTTAAAAACAAGACTATTCAAAGTCTTTGTGATACATTTGGAATCAAATTAAGATTATCATCACCATATTATCCATAAGTTAATGGACAGGTAGAAGCTTCTAACAAAATATTGACCAAAATTCTCATGAAGGTAGTCAATGATATGGGCAAGGATTGGCACACACTCACATTCCTTTTGTTTTATGGGCTTATCACACTAGCATTTTAACCCCTATGAGTGCTACACCTTTTTCATTGGTATATGGGATGGAGGCTATTTTGCCTCTTGAAGTCTAGATTCCTTCTCTTCACATTTCTCTATAAGACATACTTACTAATGATGACTTTCACCAAGAATTTTGGGCTCAACTTGAATTGCTTTGTGAGCACCATCTCATAGCCCTCAACCACCTACAAATCTATAAAGATCATATCAAATGTGATTATAACAAAAACCTCAAAGAGTGAGATTTCAATATCAGAGATCTTATCTTAAAATAAAATCAACACATGATGAATATGGAGAAAATGGGGTAAGTTTTCTCCTAATTAGCTTGGACCTTATATCATAACTCATAAGTATGGCTCAGGAAATTATCACTTATCTTCTCTTGAAGGGAGGCTAAAACCTGAGCCTTTAAATTCCTTACACCTACAACCATTCTTTTGTTAAAAAAGTGTCACTTCACCACATGTTTAAATTGAGATCATCCCTTGATCATTGTTATTACATTCATTTCCCTTCCTATTCACTCTTACTCCTATACACTTAGTTAACTTATGCAGTGGCATGATTCTTCCCTCAAAGTAGAAAACTCTTAAGCCTCTATAGTCTTGTCAATGACTAAAAGTTAAAAAAAAAGGGATATGTGATAAAGTTATAAATTTTCAGGTCATGCTTCTCAATGTAGACTGCTCCCTTGAAGGATAGCTATGTAACTTCCCTTTGCTACTATCAATAGACTGCTCCCTTGAAGGACAACTATTTAAAAATTACATACAAATGCTTAGACCACTCCCTTGAAAGATGGCTAAGAAAATATTTATTCTTGAAGGGAAACACAAATCAAAAAGGCTTCTCACTTTGCTCAACTTTATACAACCTTAACCCATACAAAATCCCATTGTAGGCTTCCCGCATTGATCAACTTACACAACAAAAAAATATCTTTAAGTCATGGACTTACCTATAGTAGCTCTCAGTTCACCCACAAGAAAGGGCACCTCATTCCAACTTTGTAGGTTATGCTACTCAAACATTTTCCCTCATTTTACCTTTTTTTCCTCATACTCTTTTAAGGGACTATGAAGCTCACTTAACATAAGGTGAAAATGATGCTTCTATAACAAACAATATGGTTCAATGATATAAGGCATGAAAGATGCACTTTCCTAATCCTATTTATGTTATGATTATGGTCTTTGCCGATGCACGAGCTTTCTACCTCTTTATTTTCCCTGTCTATCTCTCTATTTGAGATGAAGAAACAATGTCATACAAAAACTAAAAAATCTTACTCAATTTATTTTACGCATACATTATCAAAAATATGAAAAAATGCTAAAATAAACTAACATAACAAATTTATTCATTTTAAGCATACACCATCATGAAATATGAAAAAATGATAAGCTAAAACTAACTAACCAACTATGCATATATCATCACATATATGGGAAAAGGCTAGTATAACCTAACTAACATGATCAGGATTAACATCAAACTTAACATAACATAAAATTATCATCTAAATAATCATCATCCATACCATCATCATAGTCACAATACACACATATTAAAAACACAATAAATAATAATCTCGCGCGCGCGCGTGTGCGTGTGTGTGTGTGTGTGTGTGATCAAAATACATGTCCATAACTACATCATCATAATAACAACTCTCTCTCTCTCTCTCAAAATATACATCTCATATCTTTGACTCACAGGTTAGTATATATATAAAATAGATAATCAAAAATGGTAAACTCTAACACTCAGAGTCCTTGAGGCTCTCTGTGTGGTCATGAAGAAGCAATGTCATCACCACTCTCTATCCACATGTGTTTATGTTAGCAAGAAGTTGTGGTGCATGACATAGGCCTCTTTTCTCTCTAAACTTTGAATATATCTAAATCTATGGAAACACTCGAATCACCCTCTCATAGTAGGCAAACTCATCTAGGCTAGTCAAATATCTCACTAGAGATATAGTCTATGGAGGTCCCATAAAACCTAATGATGTCCTAGCCTATAATAGTCCCTATGGTGGTGGAGGAGGAGGAGCAACCTGGCCTGCTACTCTCAGACTATCTCTCTCTACTATCACTATAGTCACTTGACCCTGTAAAACTATAACCTAGGCCTATAGTGCTACAACCAGGTCCTGTAGTGCCCCAATCTAACCCTACAACATCACCACCTACCATTGTAAGGCTAATACTTATGCTTAGGTTGTATCTAGAACCTACACTACTACATCTTGGGCCTATACCACTACATCCCTCTCTCTCACCAACCCCTATAAATATAATGGTGGCCTTTTTACCTCCATCATGAGATAAACCTGCCTACTAAGTTGTATATGCCACTGTGCACCTTGGGTTTCCAACACTTGGCCCTAATAATAGCTCCTCAAAATCTATCCCATTTGTCTCTTGGGTCAATGGCAGGGGTGCCTCTATGTCATCCCTCATATATCAAGGGAAGGTAGGTAGAATATCTTGAATTAAACCAAACTACCTCTTAACTCATGTCATGAGTACCATCTCCAACTAACTATCTCATCTCCCCTTAACCCATAATGAGCTCTACAAACCAACAAGATGTTTTTTCATGTCCTCTAAAAATTAAGTATGTCAGGTAGAGTCTCTAAAAAATATCAATAGGGATCAAGCCATCAATCATGTGACTATAGTAGGTAATGTCCCAAACCACACTATCCACTAGAGTCTATGCCATGCCCTCTCTTTACCATCTAAAACCAACCTTGAAGCTGACTAGGATAGTGGTAGGTAACCCCAATGGTTATGTGACCATGATGTGCTTGTACATCTAATAGTGTAGTAGATGGTTGACATACAAATATTATTTTCATCATAGTCACAAACCCCATAGCACTATATATAACTATGCTAAAAATACTAGACCCTAGGAAAAAATAGTCTGCTACTCAACCATCTATGCAAGCACACCTATCAATGTAATTAGAAATCTACCACTGTCTACATCTATTAATGTATACACCATGATTATGATCATCATCAAGATACTCAGCCGATGTTGTTCCTCATCAGCCATATAAAGTGGCTCCTATGCAAAACTTACATAATGGTAGGTCACCTCACTAAAATGCTCTCCATATAATGTGACATTGTGTATATCATGCTCCTCTCTTGATCATGTGAAGAGCTCCTCACCTTGGAGTGGTAGCTATAAAATATTATAAACATCCTCTTAAGTCATGGTTAACTCTCTAGTTAGTAGATGGAAGGTGTTGGTGGTGTGATCCCACCTCTCATTCAATGTTATCATTAGGGACACATCCTAAGTGACTTGACAATATCATCACACTCTTCCTAACCCCATGGACACCATGTGATCCCACTCATCTTGGATGACATCCCTCCTCATACATGTCAACAACCTTGGTAGATGATCTCATAATGTCAGCTCTATCCTCACCTGCATCCATACACACACAACTCAAGTCACATACTTTGTAATATACTCTATCACCACCTTTTTCCTATCTCTCTACGAGCACTACATTGGTTTGAGGCCCTAAACCATGCTATGTAGGTAGCACTTAGTCAACACAAAGTCTTCTGAGGTTAGCTCCACCATATACCCACCTAACTAACTACCCTACTCTTTTATCTCTACCCTAGGCTTCATTGCCTCTTCTCTCTCTCCACCCTAGGTGTACCTACCTATCATAACTCTAGGCCTCATGGCCTATATACCTAACCCTTAACACTATGCCATATCTTTTAAAACCTAGACCTTTTGACCTATCTCAACTTACATTTTTACCCATTTCCACTAACATACCTTTTTATATCTTTACCCTAGCCTCTAGGATAAATACATTGGTTTGAGGCCCTAAACTGGGCTATGTAGGTAGTACTCAATCGACATAGGGTCTTCTAAGGTTAGATCAGCCATATACCCACCTAACTAACTACCATACTCTTTTCTCTCTACCCTAGGCTTTACTTCCTCTTCTCTCTCTCTACCTTAGGCCTACCTACCTATCAAAACTCTAGGCCTTATAGCCTATATTCCTCACCCTTGACACTATGCCCTATCTTTTAAACCCTAGACTTCTTAACCTATATCAACTTAATTTTTAACCCATTTACCCTAACATACCTTTTTAGATCTTTTCCCTAGGCTCTGAGAGAACTACATTGGATTGAGGCCTTAAACTAGGCTATGCAGAGAACACTCAGTTGACATGGGATCTTTTGAGGCTTGCTCAGCCATTAGGCTAGTTGACTACTTCCACTAAGGATCCACATTGACCCTTTCTCTTATTTTTTTAGTCATTCATATTCATTTATGTTGGCATTACCACTGGCATCAGTGATTTATACACCTAATTATTGATCAATGTTAGTAAACTCTTGGTGACCTTGGGGCCATGTCAGCTAATGTTGGTGGACCTCACTGATGTCAACAACTAGTTCAACCCTAGGGTTAAATGACCCAAATGCAAAATTACACATTTAACCTAACAACCTACCCAATCAACCTCCCAACTTATCATACAACTAACCTACCCTATTTTTTACCCCTCTAATAATGTTTTTTACACCCCCACCACTAAATTAGCCAAAAATAACAAATACCCAAATCAACTTTCAAACCAACAAGTATAGACTCTTACCTCATCTCTCTATATCCTCCTAGTTGTTACAGCTAGCTTCTATGGTGGTGCACCTCTTGATGGGTCCCCTCCTTACTCTACCATCTCAATTGCTCTCAAGCTATATTTTTTCTCCCCAATCATAAAGTTGTAAATGAGTTTGGTCATCTACTAAACCCCCTTTTGTTGAGTTTGGTCAACCACCAATGTTGGCATTATTAACATAATTAATGTTTCCCTAGTTTCCCAACATTAATACTTTATATTACTGATATCAGTAATGTCACTAATGTCAACACCATTTCAATAATGTTTTTCCCCAATAAAGCAACCCTAACTTTTTAGACTTTACCCATACACTAGGACAATTGGAGATCACATATATCTACCTAACCATGATAAACACCATTAGATATCACTTAAATATTCACCCATAATGACTTTGCTTAGATATCATGAATATCTCTTCACTCATTAACCCTTTTACACCAACCTCACATTACTTGTATTGACCACTTATGCTATTCTTCTATACTTGGCTATTTTGCGCATGCATGTATATTAGGTTTTTTAGATGGCAACCAAGCTCATCATGTCACCTTCAACCCTTTTATGTTTCCTAGGGGTATTTCTTACCCTGAATACCTAGGACACATCGACCATTAGAGATACAACTTTGATTGTTTTGACCTATCATGTATCACCTACAAGCTATGCTTTGGTTATTTCTATCTAAATCCTCCTCAACCTTGCCTATTCTTGACTTTATCAACTATAAATCATATTAGTATATGCATATGAAGTGATACTTAATTCTTCACCACTCACCCAATTACCTTTTTATCAAATTAGTACCCATTTCTAATTTTTCCTCCATTGATTCCCATTTTGAGGGGGGATACCTCATCCAATTTCTTAGAGCATATAAATCCTATTTTTGTCTTAAAAAATTGTGAGTACAAAATAAAAGACAAAAATGGGTAAATATAGACACCAAAATTACATCACACACATGTTCATAATTCCTTGTGCTGAAACCCCTTTTAACCTAATTTTTATAATAACAATTAACCTCCCTAACCCATGTTTTTACCCCTCACACATGCAATTAATTTAAAATAATTAATTAAGTTAATTAAAAACCCATATTTCCACCTTGCCTATACACCTTTCCCTATGACTAATTCTCACCTAATGAGTCACCTCAAGACCTATTCCCATCATCCTAACTACCCAAGACTTATTCCCACTTCTAAACTAAATTCCTAATTAACTACCTCCTTCTTAATCTCTTATTTTTACCATTTTTAAATGAGTGCCACACTTGGAATGAAGAACAATAGAAAACAAGCCAAAAATAGAAAATTTTACCTATTTTACGGCCACCAAAGTTAGTCAACCCATGGTCAATGTTAGTAGGATTGCCGACATAAAAAATATAAGCCAAACTCCAACCTGAAGTTTAGGTCAACAAAAATTTTAAAAAAAAAATTCTTACTTACATTCAATCTTTTGACATTCTATTTTTGACATTTTGGATTACTGTCATCTTACGTAAGTCAATCATAATCAGGAATTAAACTCTTGAGGACCAACAACACTCACTTGTTTTCTCTATTCAGGTATTTAGGTTTGAACTCCTTGATAGGGATCATGAATTTGGCACTTATCATTTAGTAACCATAGATAAATACATCACTTATTCTATAGGTTTTTTAAACATTTATTTTTCTATCACTTTATATATATTGTGCATTACTTTACACACTTTTGACTAAACCCCCATGAGGGAGTTACAAAGCTTCCTCACTTATTTCTCCTTAACCTGATAAACCAAACCTTTGACTAGATCTACCCAAGCTATACTCTCTCTCTTATAACTCTCCCCAACCTCCCAAACCTGATCAAAAACCATTTTTTAGACCCAAAAAATCCCTCTACAAGCTTCCAAACATTTATTACCCCTACCAACCTGAACAACCTAACCAACATTGATCACCTTCACCACTGACCTCGATAGTAGAACCAATATCAATCACTCCTCTACCAACATCAGTGACTATGGATTCCCTAATCTTTTCAAAACCCACCAAAAGAACTTTTAAAACATAAACAAAATACACCACTTATACCTTGTCACTCTCTACTGCATACAAGTTGTTAATAATGGTAATATTATCTCTCTTTCACTCTCTCTCTCTTTACCTCTCTTTTAGTTATTCATTACTCTTTTGCTTCTCAAAAGTGGACTATCATCTCTAAGGAAGTTTCACACTTCCTAGAATAAGTGCATAGCTTGGTAACCCACTCATTTAAATACTAACAAACATCTTGTGGTAGTGATTTATTACTTACATGTAGTCCTCTCCAACCAAAGATGAGAGCTCAAAATGTCTAGATATGGTGTGCAAACCAATCTGGGTTCATTCTAATCATTTATCCCCATCATTCTTTTATGCTTTCCTTTAGACTTGAAATAGACAAAATTTAGTGAAAAAAAGGGTTCACCAAAGAGGTGCTGATAAAACCAATCACTAAAGGGCCTCTGAAGCCACATTAACTATGAGTTGATTTTGACTCTTGTTATCATTGACCTTTATTTTGTATCACACTTTGTTATTACTCTTGTTTGTTGTTTTTGATATGCTTATATACTTGAGTTTTCCCATTGAAATTAGTTTGACTTCCCTTTCCTTTAGTATATGTCATAACTTAGTAATGGAAGATAATCTTTTAAACATTATTAATTCATGCAAGGCTAGAAGAAGACTCTATTTGAAGATATCTTTTAACTCTTGATTGGCCATAGGGCTAGTCATCTTAGCCAAGATAGTCTTATATCAAAGAACATAATCTATGAGATGCTTATTTGACCTTTGATTCTATTTTTCAACTTGGGTATAACAAACCTTATCACCTATGTTAATGTTCAAATGAGTTAGGAACATATCAGCTAAAGGATTGAATGCATTGATCGATTGAATTAGTAGACTATAAAACCATTGTAAAGCATAATCCTTTAGACTCTATGGAAATAGCTTCATTAGTAGCCAATAATTTGGCACATAGGTGAAACATGTTACATGAAAATCTCTCAAGTGTAACTATGGATTACCCTTTCCATCATATAAAGTGAGCTTGAGTTAAAAATAACTTGGTGGTAAGGGTATAGAAGAAATATGATGACCTAATGGTGTATGAAATAGAGAAAAAGAATCTAAGGCATGTGTAGGTATAGAGGGACCTTGCTCAAGATGTATCACCTTGGATTGAAGAGATTTTATCTCTTACACAAGGGTTACCATATCAAGAGATAAAGGTGTACTAACTATAACTGTTGGTGCCTCATAGGAAGGTTGGGTTGCTATAGGGGTTGTTGGGGCATAGTTACCCTCGTAGTGTCATTTGCAACTAGTTTCTCGGAAGGAATGGAAGCCTAAACTTGTTTATCCTTTTTAATTTTCATGATATATTATAAGATAATATTATGATCTCAACGATATTCCCTAAGTCTTTCTCTAAAACTTTGTAGAGTCAAGTCTTTGTTGAGTACAAAATCATTATCAAAAATAGGTGGAAGTGGATCAAGAACTTGATGTGGTGGGTCATGAACATTGGTGTTTGTATCATCTTTTTTATTCTCATACTGCTCATTATTAAAATTATATTCATGGAAATTGATGTAATCTAGATGTGTAGGATCTATAACAGGAAGCTGAGCTAGTTGTTTATCTATGGTAAATGATTGGGTTTAAGGAATCTAGGTGAATTCAGGAGGGTTGCCACTAAGTCTTGCACTTCATCTCAAAGGAAGAGATGCAAGGAGCTAAGGTGGCCTAAGAAAAATAAGAATAATGAAAGAAAAGATTAAATATATAATCTAAATAACAAATTAGAATATGCATAAAAAGGATATGTAGGTCACAAACATGTAAGGTGATACCTCAAAAGAAATGGTATCTAGTATATGTAACTAGGGTTTGAAAAATGATATTTTTAAAATTACTATGGAATTTTAAAAATTAATGTGAATTTTTTATTTAAACATGCAAGTAAAAAACCAAAAAAATATTAGAAAAAATCTGATTAAAATGGACATAGTATATGCAACTAGGGTTTGGAGGAAAATGATTTTTTAAAAATTACTATGGAATTTTAAAAATTAATGAAAATTAATGATTTAAATATGCAAGTAAAAAACTAGAAAAATATTTTTAAAATTAGCAAGAAATTTTTCCTAGGGTCTCTAGGGTTTTTATGTGCAAAAAGACCTAGTATATTCAACTTGGGTTTAGAATAAATGATTTTAAAAAAATTACTAAGTTAAATTTTAAAAATAAATGTGAATTTTTTATTTAAAATATGTAGGAAAATTTAAAAAATTATTGGAAAAATTAGGAAGGAATATACCAT
Organism: Torreya grandis; assembly: GCA_037957365.1. NCBI lineage: Eukaryota > Viridiplantae > Streptophyta > Pinopsida > Cupressales > Taxaceae > Torreya > Torreya grandis. The sequence goes on along the minus strand of JARHVA010005621.1, from coordinate 361,569 downwards.
AGGGTATTTATGAGCAAACAAAGTAAGTTGAGTTCACCTAATGATTTAATTTTTTTTAGAATATTGGATTATTATTCCTAATTTAGTTAAGGGTCTAAAATAAATAAATCAGTAAATAATATTACAATAATTAGAGTACTAATTTGTATAATTTATTTTGTATTTGAAATCTTTCTAAAAATATTAATAAATAAGAAGAAATGTAACTTAGATTAAAACTAGATTGAGATAGATAAGATAGAGTTTAAAACTAGTTGTACAGTATGGGGATAGTGTTGTGAGCCTAGATCTGGGTTTCATTTAGTGAAAAGACAAGAGCATCAAAAATAGGACACTTCACAGTATATCACTATAGTCTAGGTCCTACCATTGTTGCCCCAACTAATCACAAAGATCTAAGTTTTTTGGGTTTTGTCCACTATCCCTATGTGAGCTTGCCTATGAAATTTTGGATCTTGAACATTAACATAGATCCTTGTAGAGTAGATTTAATCTCCAACCCTAGACCTTCATAGTGTTTAAATAAAACTTGAGAAAGAAGAGGGGGTTAGTGTGTGTAAGATTCATTGAACCTATATCCATACCCTTTGTGTGGGCATACTACCTAAATACTAATACTTTGAAGAGGGATCAAGCCATATGTAGTTCTCCCACTTGGTGTGCTTTGTGTAATAGTGATATGTAGATGCAAAAATGTAAATCTAAGATTTCTTGAGGTGGTTAGGGACTAGTGTGAGGATTTGAATATGTTGGTAGTTGTATTGGATGGTTATATGTAGAAAATAGGGAAATTTGCCTTAGTGGTCTCACTTGAATTCTTTCTTGATTTTTTAATATTTGACAACCCCTTCTAAATGAAATTTTAATGGGATTTTATAGAGACCTTTTAGTCATGGGTTAAATGTATTCATACTAGGTTGACACAATGAAGAAGAAGAATCATAAGGAAATGGTCCTTTGGGCTCAAAATGTGATTAGATAAGAGTGCTTAAAATGTGATACCTTAGGGTCCAACACTATATTCCAACCCCAAAGCTCCTATCTTATAGGCTTGGGACCTAGGGGATGAAACTAGCATGGGAAATGCAACTTCACTAACCTAAAATTATGTCTTGGAAGTATATGAATGACTAGGAATAAATAAAAAGGTGTTTATAGGGGTCGTGAGAGCATACAAGAGGGACTTATGGGTTGGGTGTTACAAGCCACACTCAAAATACCAATTTTGACATTTTATATGACTACAATTGACCCGTTTCCAAATCAATTCACTGATGAAGTATTGGATATAATTATAGGTTATGAGATATACACATTTACTAATGGGTTTTTTTGGCCAAAATTGGCCTACATATGAAGATTTTGCTAGTATAGCCTAAGAATCTCCATCTATAGCCATGGTTTGAAGATCAATGGATGGAATTACTCCCTTTAGGGTTTTGGATCAATTATCTCTTCTTAAACAATTGTAACTATATAAAAAAACCAATAAAATAACTAATTTTCACAAATATGACAATCATCTAAGTTCATAATTCGTAACCTTTAAAGGTCTAAGTTTAGTCATGATCTACTTGGTTCATTCAAAAATAATAATTCATAATTTCAAGCCAAGTATATATCTCAAAGATGATCTAATAGTGTGGGACATGCCAAGGGACATCAAATTAAAGACATAAGAACTAGTTGTGTGCATTCAAAAATTGATAAGTTTTAAGTTGAATGCATGGTGCCAAGTGTCACAATATTGAAAGATAGAATCAAGGATCAATAAAATGTGGGTTCACACTTGAGTCAATAATTCAAGATAGATCAATAATGCACATTTAATTATGCAAAACTATATCTAATAACAAGCACAATTTTAAAAGGTTAATGGATCCTGAGATTGAATGCATTGATGATAAGTGTCATGATCATGGTGACTTAGCATATAAATAATGCATGTTTGATAGAGTAGAAAGAATATTTATGGAATGCATTCAACCTTGTAAAGAAGATTGAAGATGAGCATGAGGTCAGTAAGTCAATAAGCCCCAATTGTATGTAAGGACACCACATGGCATAAGCATGTTAACTAGATGGATACTGACAGTAGGATCCATAGGATGCATGCAAGACTACCAATTGTCACATTTTCAAAACATGAGATAAATATCAATATGGGGCTACCAAGTGGCATAATATTCGTAATAGGTCAAAGATCAACAATAATGATGAAGTTCAAATCTAGGAAATTCCTGAAGAGATTAATGGAATAAATTTGATCAATTTTTAGTTGGGTACGAGATGAACAAAAATATCCAAATTTGTAGTGATAATATTTTTAAATATGATAAAAAGTGTGGTCAAGAAGATGCCACAAAGAAAAACACATCAGATCAAAATATTTATTAGACCTAGGTAGGTTAATGCTAAATCCAAGATCAAATGTGATTCAAGTTGAGCTAGAACAAATATTTTAAACCCAATGCTTCCATTAAAGCTAAGTCATCCAAATTGACAAACATACACTTGAAATCCCATAAAAGGTCATCATATCTTCAAGCTCACAAATTTGGTGGTACGATGCCACAAATAATTTTAGTGTCTTATTCATAATCACAAGACTAAATAGTTGTATGGATCTTCATTGAAAGCTTGACTATATGAAAACTAATAGATTGGATTGGTTTCATTTATAGTAGACCTATGTTTAGGGTTTGAAGTAAGTACATAATTATTATTATGAAAGGAGTGTCTTGTCTTTCAACATAATCATATCATACACTTTTAATAGGTACATGCAACTACTTAAAATAGACATAGTCATGACTCAGTCAAGTCCTTGAATATGAGGATTTTGTCTTTATAATAAAGGTAAGTAGAGGATGGCATAGAAATCAAAGAGAGAAATATGGTGGTTAGAGAGTGTAAGTGGAACATTAAATGAATTTTTAGAGTCTTTGTAGGTTATTCCTTCTTAGTATATCATGACTCATCATCTTCAACAGTAAAGGTTTGTCTTTTAGTATGTTTCTAAACCAATGAGGGAACTTGAAGACTATTTAGAGCTAATGAAGGTTAATTAATTAAGGAAGGATTAGTCCTAGTTGATCTAAATATGGTTGGTAATTCATTGAAGGTAGTTATAGCTCATTTATTGAATTTGGTCTGCTTGCTTCTCTCTTCTCTTTTTTCCTTTTCCCCCTATATCTCCCATTTTTCTTCCCCATCAAAAAGGACTCTCACTTTTGAGAAGATATCTTTTCTCATTTTGGAGAAAGAATAAACTCTCATTTGATAAAGCTAAACCCTGTAGAAAATTTTTAAGAACTACCTCTTGAATAAATAAGATAATTTTTCACTTATTTATTGCCTGTAACTAGTGTTTAATAAGCTTGTGCATGAGGGCTTGTGAAGGAGAGTCTTCCATATACATTTCCTTCTTTATTTCCTATTTTAAGGTGTTTTCAAGTTAGTTGTAGGTTTGAAATTATTCTCATTGGACATTAATATATGCCTAGTCTAAATCTTAGTATTATTATTTAATTTCATTCATTATTTGGTGAGCCTAGTTTATGAAATACTTATGCAAATTAGCTAGTTTATGAGATTATGTGATCAAGGATTGTCATGTGATGATTTAGTGTGTGTTAAAGCTTATGTGAGTGTTCCATTTATATTTGGTACATCAAATTTATATTTATATTATTAACCCTTTAGCCCTTCTATATCCCTTTTCCAAGCAGTAGTATTAGTTTAGGTGATCTACCAAGAGGAAGCCAACCTTCTCTAGAGGTTCAACCTCACTACAAAGTACCCACAACCTAAGTTTTTTTCCATTTTATGGATTAGTTGGAGGGAGATTAAAAACCCCCCTCCAAGGGTGAAAATTAATGATAAATAGTTTTTGGAATGCCCTATGGGACCACTTTCAGAGAATATTAGTCAATTTTGATGCTTGTTTAATTAATCTGCAGTGGTTATAGATCTCATCTTTTAGTATCTAGTGAATCTAAAGTGCACTCAACATTTTGGTGGAAAATTAGTAGTTATCCTTCATTCCAAAGGTGACTACAAGATTAGACTCTAGAGATATTCCTTTTGAATTTTTTAACTTACCTTTAAACTTATTAAAAAGGTTAAGGTTTGTTAACACTCATCCCTACAAAGGAATATTTCCTCCTAAAATAGTTTCTAAATCTACCCCTACAAGAATTTCTTTGTTAGGTCCTTACATTTCCATGGTAGCCCATATAAATTTCCCTTTTATGGATTTCAATGATTAGAGTATTTTGGTTCACAATCACTATGACTTTATTCTAGTGGCAACTCTTAAGAGTGTCCCTTACTTCATGGGAGACCAATCTATAACCCCTTCTTAGCACCTTAGAGAAGTAGCGAACTTGTGGAATTTTCATGATATCACTAAAGATAATGTGGCTATCAAGTTATTAGCCATTTTGTTAAAGGGTAAATCCTTGGACTAGTATAGAAACCTTACTAATAATTACATCACATCAAAGGATCAGTTAGGTGATGCATTGTGTAAAAGTTTTAAAGATAAAAGTGACCACTTGTCACTTGCAAAATAGCTAACCACAATCAAGAGGGCCCCTCATGAGGTTGTGCAAGATTTCAACACAAGGTTTCAAAAGACATGGGATGGGATCCCAATCTATATCATACCTAATCCAAGCTATTCTTTCATTTAATATATGAAATATCTCAATAGTGATATTCTAGTAATGATTTAATATATGGTAGGAAACACACTACCAAATGCTTATGAGGTGGCAATTAGAGCAAAGAATTGTCTAGTACAAGCTATAAAGCTTACACCTAAGCCACCATTGACTTTATTTCTTGAAATTAAACCGCCTCCTATTGCTATTCATCACCTTAATAATATTACACCTATGCCAACACTTACTTCTATAACTACACCAAAACAGGAAAAGGCTCCAACTTGCCAATCTAGTGACTCCCAAGAAAATGAGAATTTCAAATATCTTAAGAGTATGTTTCAATCCTTCAAGAATGTATTGGTTAATGTGAAGAGGAAGAAAGATCAACTAAATAGAATTTATTAGAGGGAAAATAAACTTTTTTAGGAGGTTTATATATGGTTTTGTAAGCTTGGTCGAACCCATCACTACCATGATAAATAAGAACCAAGTTTTCACTTGGTCAAATGAAGGTAAAGAAACATTTGAGGATATCAAGCATGCCATTGCCTAAGCCCCCACACTTATGAATCTTGATTTTTCAATGGATATCATATTTTATCCTTTGCAAATATTGACAATATATCAGTTATGATGATGCATAATAATGGTAAAGGACTTGAGTAGACAATTACTTTTTTTAGTCAAAGGCTTGAAGGGTATGAGGTAAGGTACACTTTTGTAAAAACTCAAGTTATTGTAGATTTGAGAGGCCCAAAAAAGTTTATACTAATGATCTCCAATAGAAAAATATATCTCATGGTATCTCATCTTGTAGTGAGGGACTTCCTTCTTAACAAAGATCTAAATGAGAAGAGGGATGGTTGGATTACCAAGGTCATGGACTATGACATGGAGATCGGGATCACTAAGCTAGTGAGAGGCAAAGGATTATTTTTAAATAATTTTCAATGATTTAATGGTGATGTAATATAGGTATCTTAGTGAGTTTATGAAGTGCCTTGGTTTCATAAGTGATAATGATAAAGTGTGCAATGTGTTTGTTCTAGTATGCTTAAAGTTGCCTGGGTTGATCTTCTATTTTGACATGATTAGAGATGTTCAAGGATGAGTATGGTGCATTTAAAATGTAAAAGAGATATCATAAGAAGTTTCATATTATTTTATTTCTTGTGTTAATGAGTGGAATTCATATGGTAGTCCATATTTTTCATCTAGACATTCTGGGTCTACTGGTAGAAAATCTGAATAGGTAGTTTGTTGAAATCACCATTGTCATGTGTGGATGAGTCAAGGGGATTTTGTCATATGTTTGTGGTAAAATTTGTGCCTATTTATTATTTGATAAATTTAAATTCATAAAAAGAGTACAACATAATATATGCAAGTACAAATTTGGGATCCTAGGTAGTTTGACAGTGTTTTCCCATACATTGCCAAATTTGTAATGTGGCAAAAAAAGTTGAGTAAGCATTTTGATGTTTTTATATTTATCACATGTGAAGGTGTGAGGATGAATTTATAATATTTGTTTGTTAATTTTTTTTTAATATTTTATTTTCACCAAATGTTATATCATGTGATGAAGCACATCAAAATATATGCATGTGCAATGTTGGCCTTCCATGCAATTCTTGACATAGTTGGCTTTGTGGCAAAAACATTTGAGTGAGCAGTTTAATGGAGTTATATCTCACACATGTGAATATTTAAAGAGTATTTTTATATATTTTTGGATTATCCTATGTGAGTATATCATATGGCCAAAATTTCATATCATGCATCTAAGTGTAACAAAAGTTATTAAGGAGCAAAACTAGCCTTCCAGGTAGTTTGCAATAGTCCTCATACTTAGCTAAAGTTTTGAAGGGTAAAGACTAGGAAAAAATGGAGATACTATAGCTCATGGGTTATTTTAAATTTTAATTAAATTATGTATAGTGTATGATAAGGACCTATCTAATTCAAAGAGATTGATGGTGCGAGTTGAGTCAATATTATAAGATTGAATGATATGAGGTCAACTAATTAAAGTTTAACATCAAAGAGAGATAAAGATAGATATTATTCCAAGATATAATGGTGAGTTAGTGTTCATATTGATAGATATAAATGGTTTTCATCAAATTAAAGAGGTTAAAGTGACAGTTATCTAGTATAACTATACAAGGGCTATCTTGAAGAGATAGATGGAGCGTATGAGGTCAAAGTTTCTAGATTACACAAGATGAGGTCAAATATTTGAAGTTTAACATTTTGGCATTGGCACACTATGAATTAAGTTTATAATAATATTTATTATGTGAATTTAATCTAAATATTAAATAACATGATATGAAAGCAAAGTTTTCAATGTTTAACTATGATCGTTTGAATTCAAATTTTTGAATTTAACAAAGAAAATACCAATGAATGGGTTAAGGGACATATATTTTAATCTAGGTATAATTTTATCATAGTGTAAAAGTTTAATCTATAGAGGACTCTAATTTTAATATATAAATATAAATTTTAAGGTCTGAATCTATGTACAGATAAAGATATTGAGGTTTAAATTTTACTGTGTTCATACATATTCTGTAAGTAACCCAAAAAGGATGTTTGAGCTTGTATTATTGTTGGTTTGATGTCTCATGATGAATTTTATATTTGAGAATGTTTTATACTCTATGGGGATGATCTGTGTGGATTTTTTAGGTTTAAAAAATCATATCTAGTATGAACAAAGGTTTAGAAGGTGATTGTGTGTTTGTTAATGGTGATTATGTGCTTAGAATGTTGTTTGAGCGATTTGTGCTTAAGTAGAAGAGTATTGTGATGGTTTTTGGAACATAAGGAGGGCCTATAGATAATTTGTAATGGGTACATATATTTTTAAAGTGTTCTTATATTCTTATTTTGCTCATAAAATTGTTAAAAAGATGAATGGATCATCATTAAACCTAAAAGGTAACTTAGGCCTATTTGAAATAAAGTTATGCTTAAGTGTGACCCATGTAACATGCCTTAAGGGTGAAGGCATGTGTTTTGGATGAAAATTTATATTGTGATCTTGATAATCATGATAGATCTATATATATTGAAATCAAAAATGATTATTTATAGATTTTTGGGAGATGAGTACAAAGTGTATGTGAGAATTGTGGAGTGAAGGATAGATAGAGTGCCTAGTTGATGAGTTAATGAATAGAGTCAATTGAGGACTATGTGTATGACCTGTACGTCATATTTATAATGTAAATATAGTGATATTATAGTTTGAGGATATGCAAAGAGGACCGAGTGTGCATATGAGTATATTTTGAGTGAATTACTTCAAGGACAAGAAGAATTCCAACACCAAAGAAGAATGTAGTTCATCAGATGAGAGTGAATTTAGTGACTCAAAGTATGATCATGAAGATGATGGTCTTGTTGAAGATAAATCCTTATTCAAGACTGAGGAAGGTAGATGATCACATCAAAAGGAATCTACTTGGAGTGATTTAGATGATGATGAAGATGAGGTAGACTATGAGACTACATTGATAAATGCTTTTGAAGAACTAAAGATCAAGAATAGGATAAATAAGAAGATAAAATCTAAACTCAAGGACTATGAGGAGCAATTCAGTGTGTTTGAGGCAAGATTGGTTGAAGACTCTAGAGAGCATGAAGGTGCTATCATGTTTCTTAATTTTAATAGGAATCCATGTCTACAAGTCTAAGAGCCAAAGAATAATAATGCTTAAGGTATGCTTCCAATATTTTGTCCTTGAAAGATGAATTAGATAAGTCTAAAATCAAGGTGAAATAATTCTTCAAATTTGATAAACATTATAATTATCTGGATTATCTCCTAAAGAGTCAAAAGTTGGATACTGACAAATGAGATTTGATTTTTAATGAGGAACCCAAAGTTGCTTCTCAAGTTGACATCAATGGCAATGAGATCAAGGTAGATCAACCTTTGAAGATAAATCATTAGACAAGGAGTGAAGGTGCTAGAAGAATAAAGATAAATTAAATCAAACAACTAAATTCCATGAGGTATGCAAATTTTATTGGTTACTACTATACTTGTAATTAGTTTGGGCATAGAAATAGAGAATGCAAGAGACCTGTTAAGAATAATTTTACATATAACTATGATGGGGGTCATTAGTCAAAAGTGTGTGAGAAAATTTAAGTGCTTCAACTATCTTAATGAGGCATACTTTGCTAAGCATTATCCATATAAGAGAAGGCAAGGTAAGTCTTCTTCAAAAAGAATAGTTTGATTCAATTGTCATGACTTTGGACACATTGATATTTTTTTTTCAAAAAAGGTAAGATAAGTTGAGTTTCCATCAAGGAGTATGGTTTGATACAATTATAAATACAGAGGTCATATTGTTAGATTATGCAAGAAAAGGCCATTAAGTTAGAATAGGTTTAATCAGGATCTTAGAGTACAAGGAAGAAGGCAAGTCAATTAATGGAAGCCAAATGTGGTAAGTATGAGTCATGATGAGATTTTAGGATTGAGTAATCTATCTATTATGGTGGAGAATGCTTTAGAAGTTAAAGAGTTCCAAGGGATCTCATTGTCTGCTCATGTTGAGAGTGAAGAGACTAAGCTCAAAGAAAATAACAAGGTGTTGGTTGAAGTTAGTTTTGATGTATGTATGGATCCAAGTGAACATCCTCTTGTTATTGAGCAATATTAATGAAAATAACATCAATTTTTAGTACCTTGTGATGATGTTTAGAACTACAAGGTTGATTCTTCAAATGAAAAGGTATGACAAAATTACATAGTTTCTCCATGTGTTGTCAATTTTATCTTAGAATAAAAGGAGAGTGATATAGAAAAGGAACCAATTGTCATAATTCAAACTAATAAGAAGAAAAAAATTTAAGAAGTCTTATATCTATAAGAGGATTATAATGGTTACTAAGGAGATGTGGGTCACTCCTGGCTTCATTTTGTTTTAGGGCATTATGTTGAAAAGGATGTCTCTATTAATTCTTCTTAAGAGACTTCTTTTAGTAGATGAGCAAGTGTTTTTGTGGTGCTATTAAAATGGACTCACAATGATAGAGATAAGTGTTTTCAATTGGATAAGGTATGTTTAAGTGGAAGAGATGTTGTGGTGCTATAAGAGTGATGTCATAGTTATATATGGTAGTCTATAGGGTTAGATTAAAGGTTTTCATGTGGAAAAAGAGGATTTATGATTTGTTAAGATGATATTTTTGCATAGAATTTTTTTTTTACCTTATTATATCATTCTCTAGGTGGTGTTTTGGTCTGAAGGTATGTTGAAGTCAAATTAGATATTTTTGTTTGCTCTCAAGTTTCCCAATTTGTGAATAAGAGTATATAGGTCCTAAAATGAGTTATAGTACATATGAGTTCCCAAATATGTGGAAGCTCAAATCTTGGTCTATAATTATGGAATGGTTGTCTATAGGTGTACAAGAAGCTTCATAGGTGTGTGTTGACAGAATGAGGTTTGTTGACTCTATTTGTTTTAATATTCTAAGGTTTTGGGATTTGTTATAAAAGTGGTCTGATTTATGAGTTGAGGTTTGAGGCTTCTTAATAGATTGAATGGGACAAATGGGTTGTCAAATCAAGCTTCATGGAGATCTGAAGGTTTGTGGTTTTCAAATTAGTCATGTTTTTGTCAAGATGGAGGCCTAATTAGCTAGTAAGTTTATGAAAGAAATATGTTACAAAGGATGACCTGGTGATTAAAATTGGTGTGATTTATGGGGTATATGATAATGATCTATATATGAATTTTCAAGTCTTGAAGTTTTGTATACTGAAAATTATGGGCTGTGCAAGTTTCAAGTAAGGCCACAAGGAAACTAGACATGCCTAGAATGAAGAAGAGTTATTTTTTATCAGTTTCTCCAAAAGATCAAGGTATGTATGTTTTTTATTATATAAGGTGGAAAACCAAGGGCTGAACCCTTATAGAATCATAGAAACCTAGAAGGTAATCAGCATAAATGATGCCTTACAATAGGGACGATAGGTTTAGTGAACCAACAAATATAGAAAAACTAAAATAAAACTAGAATAGGAAAAAAATGAGAGATAGAGAATCTAGAAACCATATCTTTCCTTACATAAACATAGATTTGATGAGGTCATTCAATTTCTTAGTGTTCTCCATATTGATAATAGAAGTAATAGTACCCAAGTGCTGCAGCATAGACATGTTTAGGAGAATAGAATTTTGGAGCCTAGTCATAAAGTTCTGCTCTAGTTTCTAGATTCAACCCTTCAAGGTGGCAATTTCAGATTTCAAACCAATCTTGGCTTTGGTTTCCTCATCAGCTTCCTCCACATACATCTTTCCCTCTTTGTCAGTATTTTCTACAAAGTCAGCAACATCCTCTACAGTAGCCTCAAATTCTCATCTCCTACTTACCTTCAGTATCCTCAGAGATTTCCTAAACTTCCAATTCCTTGTTCTCCTCATCCTAAGTGGCTTCCTCTGAGGTGCTCTCAGAGTAGTCAATAAGCCTAGCCTTGGGAGCAAGTTTTCCAACAATCCACCTTGACCATCGAACTCTTGAGGAGAGGCCCTCCTTACTAACTTTAGTGGATAGATAAGATTTACTAACTTGATCCCTAGGGGTCCTACAAGGATTTTTATGGGTCCCCATAGTGGTCCCCTAGATACCCTCTTTACCAGTATAAAACTTCCTCTTCTTTCCCTTTGTATGCACAAAGGAGCCAGGGGTGTCTAAGGGAGTCTCCTCAAGAGTAGAAAAGGAAACTTCTTTATTTTTAGTATAGATAGGGGAAGGACAAGGCTCTTTGATAGCATCACCAAAAAAAGGGTTAAAATAAATTTCCCAGCTATCAATTCTAATAGTCTTGGATGGCTCGAGGGCACGGTGGAAATTATATAGACAGAAAATGAGGCCCTGATGAAGGGGGATAGGATTCATATCAGGTTTATCAAGGTATGTATGTTTCTAATAGATTTATTAAGATTTTTTAGAGTATGTTTCCTATTTTTTTAGTGGCATGAATATTTTTTGGTGGTCCTTATGGTAGCTTGAGAGAGAAGTCTATTAAGCTTGTATGATGGTTCTTCATGGTGTATAGAGATATGAAGATGCTCAAAGTGATGATTTTTTTTAAAAATACTATGGGGAGTTCCTCTTATATGTATCTTGGTGAGTTCCATCATATTTTAGTGTTTTTTTAATTTTTTCTTCATTGGTTGCAATGCTTAGTTGAAGAGGGTGTTGGCATGGAACAAGAGGAAGTAGTCAAGACAAAGAAAAAGTATGATCAAGGTAAGGGGGAGTTTTAATCATATTTATAAGGTGTTCCTATCCTATTTTTATCTTTTTTATGTCCTCATTATCATTTGGTTCCCACTTTTTCATTGTTTCAAAGGGGGAGAAAGTTCCTATTCTGAGAGTGTTTGAAGAGAGAAAAGAAAGTTGCATTTTATATTACTATATGATAGTTGTTGACATTAATGAAAAAGGGTGATATTGCTGTAAAATTATCAATTATGTCATGGTGATGTTATGTAGGATTCCTAGTGAGTGGATGAATTTCATTGATTCACTAAGTGACAATGATAAAGTGTGCAATGTGCTTGTTCTAGTATGCTTGAAGTTGCCTTGATTGATCTTCTATTTTATCATGATTAGAGATGATTAGGTATGAGTATTATGTATTGATAATTGTAAAGAGGTCCCATAAGAATTTTTATATTATTTGAGTGCTTGTGTGCATGAGTGGAATTCATATGGTAGTCCATAGTTTTCATCTAGACATTTTGGGTCTAGTCGCATAAAATTTGAGTAGGAAGTTTGCTGACATCACCATTACCATGTGTTGATGACTCAAGGGGAGTTGGTCATATATTTTTTATCACATTTTTTCCTAGTTTATATGTGTTCAATTTATGTTCATGTGATGAAATAAAAAATAATATATGAAAGTACAAAGTTGGGCTCCCAAGTAGTTTAATAGTGTTTTCCCATACTTAGCCAAATTTATAATATGGTAAGAAAAGTTGAATAAGCACTTTGATGTTGTTATATTTATCATATGTAAAGGCGAAAGGATAAATTAATCATATTTTTTGTTAATTTTTGTTCCTATTTTATTTTATTTAGCTGTTAGATCATGTGATAAAGTTCATCAAAAGATATGCATGTGGAAAGTTAGCCTTCTAGGTAGTTCTTGACATAGTTCACTCAGTGGAAAAAAAATATGATTGAGAAATTTAATGGAGTTATAAATTGAATTTGAAAATGTTTAAAGATAAATTTTATATATTTTTATATTATTTTATGTGAGGAGATCATATGATCCAAATTTTAGATCATGCATCTAAGTGGAACAAAAGTTATTAAAGAGCAAAGTTGGCCTTCCAAGCATTTTGCAATGGTCCCCATACTTAACCAATTTTTTGAAGCGTAAATATCAAGAACAAATGGAGATCCTAAATCTCATGGGAGATCATATATATTGGTTCAATATTTCATGATAATGACCTTTATAATCTATAGATATTGATGGTGCACATTAAGTAAATATTGTAAGATTGAACGAGATGAGGTTAATTATTTGAAGTTTAATGTCAAGAAGAGATAAAGATCAAGATTATTAAAAGATATAATGGTGTTTAGGTGTTCATAATAATAAATATAAATGATATTAATTAAATTTAATAGGTCAAAGTTATAGTTTTCTAGCATGACTAAAGTGAGGACAATCTCGATGAGATCGACAAAGTGTATGAGGTCAAAGTTGCCAAATCACACGAGATGAAAGAAAATGTTCAAATTTTAATGATTTTACATTGGTGCACTATGCATTAAAATTTAAATAATATATATGATGTTAATTTAATCTAAATAAATGATAATATGATATGTGATCAAAGTGGTCAATGTTTAATTGTGATCATTTGAATTCAAATATTTGAATTTAACAAGGGAAACACTAGTATCTAGTTTTTGGGCCATATATTAAAATATAAGTAGAAAATAATCATGGTGTAAAAATAAAAAATTTAGAGGATTCCAAGTTTCAGATATAAATATAAATTTTAAGGTTTTAATGTATGTACATACAAATATATTGAGGTTCAAATTTGACTATGTGTTCATGCATATTTTGCAAATAACCCGAGAAGGATATTTGAGATTGTATTATTTTTGTTTCGATGAATCATTATGAATTTTATATTTTAGAATGTTTTATAATAATTGAGGATGATCTATATTTATTTTTAAGGATTGAATAATCATATCTAGTATGAACAAAGGATTAGAATGTGACTGTGTGTTCATCCATGGTGACTGTGTACTCAAAATGTTGTTTGAGTGATTTGTGCTTAAGTGAAAGGGTATTGTGATGGTTGTTTTCACTTAAGGAGGACCTAGATATCATTTTAAATGGATACATGCATTTTTAAAGTGTTCCTATGTTTTATTTTTCTTGTATAAGTATTAAAAAGGTGAACGGGTCATCATTAGACCTAAAAGGTGGCCTAGGCCTATTTGAAAGAACGTTGTGCTTTAGTCTGACCCATGTAAGATGACTTAAGTGTGAAGGCATGTGTTGTGGCCAATATTAAATATTTTAATCTTGTTACTCATGATATATCTATATATAATGAAATCAAATATGATGATTTATAGATTTTTGGGAGATGAGTGCAAGGTATATGTGATAATTACAGAGAGAAGGAGAGATAGAGTGTCAATTGATGAGTTAATGAGTAGAGAATATTAAGAACTATGTGTATCACCTATAGGTAATATTTTTGATTTAAAAATAGTGATATTTTAGTTTGAGTATATGTGAATAAGTTTGAGTGTGCATATGGGGATATTTTGAGTAAAGAAGGAGAGAGATTGTAGCATGCCTATGTAAGAGGCATGTATGAGAGAGAGAGAGAGAGAGAGAGAGAGAGAGAGAGAGAGAGAGAGAGAGAGAGAGAGAGAGAGAGAGAGAGAGAGAGAGAGAGAGAGAGAGAGAGAGAGAGAGAGAGGAGAGAGAGAGAGAGAGAGAGAGAGAGAGAGAGAGAGAGAGAGAGAGAGAGAGAGAGAGAGGAGAGAGAGAGAGAGAGAGAGAGAGAGAGAGTTTTGTGTAGGAGTTAAAAAAATAGATATCCATCATTAGGTTTTGAATACATCAATTATAAGGTGAAGGTTTTCACTTCAAATTAGGGTCTAAAGGGATTGATCTTCCTTAGGGGAAGTTACTCCTTGTGAAATAGGTGTTTCAATAAAGACCTTTTGTTAGGAGGATTTGATCAAGTTTTTCTAGTCTAAATGAGTTGACTAGTATCTTATTTGTAATTTATTATAGGAAAAGTAGTCTATATGTTACAAGATTGATAGTGGGTTTTATTCCCCAAGAGGTTTTCCCATCGGAAATATGTGCTGTGTTTGATCTTATGTATGCATTGAATGAATGAGATCTCTTATAAATGTTGCTTGATCAAGTTTATATATGTTGACCATATAGTTTAAAAGGATTGAAATTAGAATATTTGGGCTCACTAATTCATCCCCCTCTCAGTGATTTCACCTATAAAACTTATGTGATAATATGGTAGATGACCATCAAGAAGATAAATAAGTTTTTTTGGTGACACAAGATAACTCACAAACAAATGCACCTCCATCTCACACTAGATGGATATAGGATATGGCATATTTCTTAATAATAGGTGAATGTGCTCAAGGTATGAATAGGGAAAAGATAAAGTATTTTTGACTTTAATCCATACCTTATGCATTGTTTGATGGGTTTTTATTTAGAAAGGACCTCAATAAGGTGCTTCTTAAGTACATTAAGATGACCAAGTTCCAAGTCTTTTGGATCAATTCTATGATGGGCCAATAAGAGGCCATTTTTATTCAAGGACTATAACAACAAAGGTAATAAGACATGTTTATTACTAGCCCAACCTATTTAAGGATGAAAATGCATGGATCATTAAATGTAAAAAATGTTATCTTATTTTAGGTAAGAAAAGAATAAAAACCTTTACTCTCAACTTGATTTAGGTAGAGTATCCCTTCATTTAGTGGGGTTTAGAATTCATAGGAATGATTAATTCACATTCCAATGGAAGACATAAATGGGTACTCACTACTACTGACTACTTCACCAATTGAGTGGAGGTAATTGCCCTTAAATAAGCCAATTAAATATTAGTGGTGGACTTATATGATAGCAAATTAAAAAAATTTGGTGTACCAACAATAATAACTTTAGATAATGCCTTATCATTTTTTATCATCAATATAAGTGAGTGTTCACTTTAGCTAGGCATCTACCTTAGTAAAACCTCAAATTACTACCCCCAAGGCAATGGATTAATAGAGTCAACAATTAAGAACATGATAAGGATTATCAAGAGGACTATGGAAGAGAATCAAAGAGTGTAATACATAAAGCTAAGGACAGCCTTATGGGCTAATATATTGAGTCCCAAAGTTTCCATTGGCAACTCACCATTTTTCCTTGTATATGGGAAGGAAGACAAGTTGCCCATCTCTCTTGAGTTGCCTAACTCGGAGTTAGCCCATCATCTTCAGTTTTTGGAAAGTGAACCTATGAGCATGAGAATAGAAGCTCTAGTGGAGATTGAATAAATAAGGGACCTTTCAATTAAGACACTAGATTCACATCAAGCTCAAGTAAAGAAAGTCTTTCACAAGAGCACCATAAGAAGGGACTTTAAAGAAGGGGATATAATTCTCAAGTTGGATTCAAATAAGGCCAAGCTAGGTAATCATACCAAGTTTGATATCTTATGGAGTGGCCCTTAATTGATCAACAAATGCAAACAACATAATGGTTTTCAACTTGCCTAGTTGGATTGAGAGGTATTACCCATCCCAATCAATGGCATTCATTTAAATCCTTGCTATTAGAAGATTTTGTAGCCATTATATATTTGATTATATTTTTATGCTTTCCCCTAAGTGCCTTATGCACATTCTTTTTAGTTGTGTGTTTCCCTTCCCTAAGTGGCTTGGGTACATTATTAGTTTTGTTTTCTATGATCATTGTTGCTTCAAGAAGAGGTTTAAAAAAAAAGGACAACCTTGTATCAATTTCATTTCAATTGGGAAGAAATATTTGTGATCTGGTATGCCCAATAGATCATATGAGGAAAGATAAGGCAACTAATATGTTACATAGTAGGTATGTAATCCCAAGAGGCCATCAAAAAATTTAGCTAAAATTAGCCTACATATTAAGATTTTGGGTCAAAGTATGATACTATGTCCCACTAACTGTCTAGAAAAACATTAAAAATAAATAAAAAAATAAAATATTAAAAAATACTTAATGATTTTTAGAAAAACTAAAAAGATGTATATGCACTACATATTTGTGTATATAGTCTAAAACATATTTGTTGAAATGACCCAAACTCAAGATATTTTTAGGATAATATGAAAGTGTATGTGGCTTCTTTATGCCAAAAAGTGGGATAGACTATTATTCTTTGACCCTTTCGCTAGTGTAGCATGAACATCTCCATCTACAACCATGGTTTGAAGATCAAGGGAAGGAATTAGTCCCTTCAAGGTTTGGCTCAATTGCCTCTTCTTAAACAAGTCTAGATATATATAAAACCAATAACATAATTGGTTTTCATAGACAAGATAATGAGCTAAGTTCATAATCAATAACTTTCAAGGGTCTAAGTTCAGTCATGATCCATCTAGTTCATTTGATCAAAATAATTTATAGGATCTATCCAAGTATATGTATCAAAGATGATCTAACAGTGTGGGATGTGCTAAAGGAAGTCAACTTAAAGATGTAGGAACTAGCCATATACATTAAAAAATATTCAACAAATTTTAAATTCAATGCATGGCACCAAGTGTCATTATCTTAGAAGCTAGAATCAAGGATCAATGACATGTGGGTGCTCATATGAGTTAGTAAGACAAGATAGATCAATGACACAAATTTTAATAATGTAAAATTAGATCTAATGGAAAGCACAAGTTCAAAAGGTTAGTGGATCCTAAGATTGATTGCATTATTGACAAGTGTTATGATCATGGTGACTTATCAGATCAATGATGTGCATTTGATCAAGTAAAAAGAAGATCAATGGCATGAATTTAACCATGAAAATAAGATCGATAGTGAGCATAAATCAATAAGTAAATAAGCCCAAATTGAATATGAGGAAACTATATCGTATAATCACATTACCTAGATGGAGACTAACAATAGGATCCATAAGAGGCATGTGGGACTGTCAAGTGTCAAATTTTCAAAAGTTGAGATAAAGATCAATGTGGGGCTACCAAGTGGAATAATATTAGCTAAAGATTAAATATCAATGAAAATGATAAATTTCAAAGCCAAAATACTCTCGAGGAGATTGATGGAGTAAATTTGATCAATTTTTGAGGGGTATGATATGAGGACACATGTTCTAATTTTCAGCTATCATATTTTCAAATATGATAAAAAGTCTAGCAAGAAGATGCCACATAGGTAGACATGTTGGATCAAAATATTTGGTAAACCTAGGTAGGCTAATGCTAAATCCAAGATAATATGTGATTTAGGATGAGCCAAATAAATATTTCAAATATGATACTACAATTAAAGCTTAGTCTTCCACCTTGACAAACTTGCACCTATAGTCTCTTAAAAAGCCAACATATCTTTAAACTCAAGGAGTTGGAGGTACGCTGCCATAAATAAATTATTTATCTTATTCATAATCATGAGACTAAATAAACTAATGGATCTTCATTGACATTTTGACTATATGAAAACCAATAAATGGGATTGGTTTTCATCTATAGTAGACCTATGTTTAGGGTTCAAAATAGGGGTAGATTTATAATTATAAAAGGAATGTCTTATCTCTTGACATAGTCATATCATCCACTTTTAGTAGGTACATGCAACCACTTAAAATAGACATGGACATAGATTAATCAAGTCCATGAATATGAAGATTTTGTATTTATAGTGAAGGCAAGTGGAGGATGACATATAGGAGAGATATATGGTGGTTGGAGAGTGCAAGTGGAGCATGAAATGAATTTTCAGAGTCTTTAGAGGCTCTTCCTTCTTAGTAGGTCATGATCCATCATCTTTAACAACAAAGTTTTATGTTCTAGTATGTTTCTCAACCAATGAGGGAGTTTAAAGACTATTTGGATTGAATTAAGGTTAATTTATTGAGAAAGGATTAGACCTAGTTGATCCAAATATATTTGATAATTAATTAAAGGTGGTTATAGCTCATTTATTGAGTTTAGTCTACTCACTTATCTACTCTCTCTCTTCCCTTTTATCTTATATCTCACATTTTTCTTCCCCATCAAAAGGGACTCTCACTTTCGAGAAGATATATTTTCTCATTTTGAAAAATAGAGAGACTCTCATTTGATAAGTCTAAACCCTATCAAAAAAATTTATGAACCACCTCTTGAAGCAATAAGATAATTTTTCACCTATCTCTTTCATATAACTAGAGTTAAGTAAGCTTGTGCATGATGGATTATGAAGGAGAGTATTCCACATCCATAGTCCTCCTTTATTTCCTCTTTGAAGGTGTTTTCAAGATATTTGTAGATCTGAAATCATGATCTTTATCCATTAATGGATGATTGGTGTGAATCTTAGAATTCCTCTTTATTTTCATGTATTGCTTGGTGAGCCCAGTTTGTGAAATACTTATGTAAATTCGCTAGTTTTTGATATTCTGCGAGTAAGGATTTGTCATGTGTTGATTTAGTGTGTTTTCAAGATTATGTGAGTGTTCCATTTAGATTTGGTGTATCACATTTTTATCTCTCTTAGTAACCCTTTACCCCTTCTCTATCTCTTTTCTAAGTAGTAACAATAATTTAGGTGATGTACCAAGAGGAAGTTGGCCTTCTCTAGAGATTCAACCTCACTATAGGATATCCACAACATGATTTTGTTCCCATTTTGAGGCTTAGTTTGAAGGAGATTTAATAACCCCCTTCAAGGGCATAAATTAATACCATAATAGGTTATTATGATACCATCATGTCTAGATCAAGGAGGAGGACAAGCCCAAAACCACCTTTGTGATTGAATGGGGAAGTTTCACTTATAACATAATTCCCTTTGGGTTGAAGAATGTGCTAAAAATTTTCTCTTGGGTGGTGATCACTACATTCAAAGAATTCATTCATAAGTTCCTCCAAGTATACTTGGATGATTGGATAATGTATGGGTTAGTGAAAGATCACTATGACAATTTGTACCTAATGTTTGAAAGGTGCAAGTAGTTCTAAATTATGTTAAAACTCAATAAGTGTGTCTTCACAATGCCATTTATCACATTACTTAGGCACAATGTCTAAAAAGATGTCTACTCATTGATCCTACCATGATTTCAAGCATCCTTTAGATGTAAACACCATCAATGCAGAAACACATTTGTGTCTTTCTTATAAATTTTGGGTATTATAAGAATTTCATAATGACTTATGATAGGATTTTGGTAATAATATAAGATATCTTACATAAGGATGGCCAATTATATTGGGGTGAAATGAAAGAAGATGCTTTTGAGATCCTAAACATCAAACTAGTAAGTATACTGATATTATAATTATCCAACTAGGAAACTCCCATTCATAACCATGTTGATTCAGTAAGTACCAAAATTGGAACCATTATCACACAATCAACTAAAGGGAAAATGGATCTTCCTATTTATTTTGCAAGTAGAAATATAACCAAGGTAAAAAAAAATTACACAACTAAGCATAAGGTGCTTGCCATGGTCTATGCCTTATAAAAGTTTCAACAATATTTGCTGGTGACCCCCTTCATCTTCATCAATAATTAGGAGCCACTTAAGTACCTGATAAATAAGCCCATTTTGCATAGGTGCATTTGTCGATGGATTGTTTTGTTTCAAGAATTCCATTTTTTTATTGTATTAAAGACAAGAAAATAAAACTCAAACCCAAACCATCTATCCTACATCAACTTTGGTGATGTGGTAGTGCCAATTGATGATGATTTACCTGATGTGTAACTTTATAGAATTCAACACATCCTATAAGACTTAGCAAAAATCATCACATTTTTTTATCTCTAGATCTATGCCATAGGCCATGACAGTTAAAGATAAAAACCAAATCATGGTTCACACCACCCTATTTCAAGTCATTAGTATGGAAATGTATAATTTGAGATATGATAAAATCTTGTGTTGATGTGTCCTATATCATGCACATGACTTAGTACTATAAGAGGTGCATGAGGGGATTACTAGAGGCCATTGTGCTAAAGATGCCATGGCATGAAAAGTGATACAATCAAGCTTGTGGTGGCAAAATCTATTTTATGATGAAAAATAATATGCCAAAATATGTGATGTCTACCATCACACAAGAAAATCAAACCATTGAGATGAGATACCCCTCATCTCCATCCTTGCCTAGGATCCCTTTTTAAAATGGGCCATTGATTTTGTTGGGCCTATTACTCTTGCTACAAGGCAAATAGGTGCAAGGTATATTCTAGCTTCCACATATTAATTCACCAAGTGGGATGAAGCAACACTAACTAAAGACTATATAGCCACCACAATATCAATATTCATCTAGGAAAATATTATAAGGAGGTATAGATGCTCACTTAACTTGATTATTGACCATGGCATGCATTTCATCATCAAAACTATTCATATCCTATTATTTGAATATATGGTGGCACACCATAAAATGAAACCCTACCACCCTAACTAAAATGGCACTATAGAAGCATTAAATAAAATATAGGGGACATACCTTAAAAAATATGTAATGTTAGTTGCAAGGATTGGGATGACCATGTGTCAGTAGTGTTATGGTCCTATCACACAACATACAAGTGCCTAAACAAGGCTACACCTTTCTAATTGGTGTTTGTCATAGATTCCATTTTACCTATGGAATTTTTAATGCCCTTATTGTGTACTTCACATATTAATCACTTGGATGACCAAGAGTCCTTAAATGTACACTTAGAATATTTAGAGAGGTTGGACAAGACATGCACCCAAGTATGATAGAACTATTAAATAGATAATTCCCACAAAAATTTGTGGCATGATAAACACATCAAATGTAAGGTCTTTATATAAATTACCCTAGTAGTGTTATATCATTATAGTACCTTAGGCACCTAGGAAAGTTACATATTAGGTGGATGTGACCTTATATCATTCACAACATATTGTAAACTAGTGTATGCAACCTATGCACATTGACTAGTGAAATTCTCTATAGTAATTTCAAAGGTAATAGATTGAAAGTATGCCATCATTAGGATGGCACTTTTACCATCTAACACCAACTTCCTGATCAAAATTCAATTGCTTGGTTTTGACCATAATAAAATTGGTGCAAGCCAAATTTTTTTTATGTCTGTTTATTTTGTATTGTTTTAATATGTGTGGCACTTTCAGGCCTACAATAGAATTTTCTTAGCACTTACACCTATATCAATCTAGTTGAATGAGTCAATCCTAGTCATTTTTTAAGCACCTGAGGCTAGAAACCTATGTTTCTAGGTATGTGTGAATTCTACCAGGATAAGTAAACTAGGAATGAATTGACAAAGGAAGGTACACAAGATAATCATGTGTAAGAGACTAAGAGGAGAATGAGGTGTTGGAGGACCATCATAAGGATTTTTATAGTGTAGTGCAGGCCAAAGCATGAGATAGTAAAGTATAGAGAAATAAACCAAGAATGAGAGGCATGCTTGAAAGGAAGTGCATCACCAAGAAGAGATGGTACCTAGGAGACTGAATTATGTGCATGTGAAGCACCACACCCAGGTAACCATAAGAATGGAAAAGGCCATGCCAAGTTGAACAAAGAAAAATATAATGACCATTATGATATCTAACACCTACCCAATAGTTATCAGGAAGTGATCATTTGAATCACTAGTCACTTCACTAAAGAAACCATTAGTAGAGTTAATACTATGGCAATGGAAAATTAAATATCTACATAAATGAGTAGTTGGTAGTGGATTTTAGTGGGTTCCATGCAGTTTAGTAGATTTCAAGAATATAAATGTCACCAAAAATAAATTTGGTAGATGATATAGCATATAAAAGGGTAGATGGTAGAGAAAGGAAGGTTATTTTTTTAAGAGTTTAGAATACAGATAGAAGCTAAAGCCATTAAATAATAAAATTCTACCATAGAGAGAACCGATCACCCACAACCTACCCAAGAAATAATTTAAAAACATGAATAAGATTACATTTCTCCCTAAGGAGAAAGGAAGGCAAGTGAATGGAAGTTGACATAGAAATAGAGGAGTAAGATTTTAGTAGAATTACTAGGCCACCATTAACAGGGAAAGAAACTCAACATAAAAATGCATAATCATATTTATCACAACTATAAAACATGCAAAGCATAATTTTGGGATTCAAAAAAATAAACCAATTGCATTTCAATAGTATCAAGTTTAGGATGGGAAATAATTGGTTAAGCATAGGACCTCCACAAGCAGAAAGAGATGCAAAGAAAGCATGAGTGGTAAGAGAAATATCTACCATAAAAATAATAGTGTAGATGGTAGAGGGAGTAATCATCACAAAGATAGATCTAACTATGAGTTGTAATCTCACCTATAGAGAGGAATTACCCACTAGAGGTCATAGTGGGGAAGAAATGGGTTTCCTTTGTAAATGTTTATAAGAAAGGACTATAGCCATAGGACAAGTAGTAACATGCATGAATTAAATAAGGAATAGATGATAAATATGGGTAGGAAGACTAAGGAAGGTGCCATGCTCTTTTATTTATCCATCAAAGATAAATTTTAAACCACAAGTGCCACATAAATATCTAAGCTACCAAGCTTCAATAAACTAGAAGACTTGGTTCATTTCCTCCTTTTGCAGATACATGTTGACTAGTTTTACTTTATGAGATAGTGCATAAGGATCTCTAAAAACCTCATTAGTAGAATCATAGGGATAACTAGCATAGGAGTATACATACAAAAGATAATGGAAGATGAGGTGGAGGTTAAAAGGGTTGTAAAGTCCTACACTACTATAAGTCAGGGTTTGCATTCCTTATGAAAGACATCCAAGACCTCAACACAAGGGAAAAAATGTACCTTATTGTAAACAAACTTTTCCCTAGTGGTTGATGATCTGATATTAGTAAGACATTCCTATGCATTACCCACCACATAACATAAGGATTAAGGTTCAACATCTCCAATTTCATCACAGACGAGATAGTCAAAAATGCACAAGAGTGTTATCAAGAATGTGAGACCTTACTATGGGGGTACATGTTGATCATAATAGTTAAGGAAGAGATAGGTGTGGTAAATGGTGATGATGACCACCTATGGGTGTTCCCAACTAGCCATGAGTCCCCTATGATGAACTACTAAAACTTCTTTTAGCCACCCACCTTTTTGTATAAATATAAGACTAGAGTGCAAGGGTGGTTTGAAAGGTATGGATACGCATTTGAGAAGGAGTTTCACATCCCACAAGAACTTCCCTAATAACCGGTGGGAATTGTAACCTTTTTTATAATGAAACACTTCTATGTGGTGTGCCTAGTTCTCACAAATGAAAATCTATCATATTGGTTCTTATTTCCTTATGTTTTCTTAACCAAATACTTCATGGTGGCACTAAGTAGAATCCCCAATGTTTAAAAAATTGAGATCTAATCCAAAGACTATATGGTGATAGAAGAATGATGAGGAGCCAATTTGTGTACCCTAGATATAAGGCCACCAAGGATGAGGAGGATGATAGTGATAGGCCTAACATCCATCCCCTATAAAGGGTAATAATGAATGGGAGGATATTTAATGTACATTATGAGATGAAGCCATGTAAGAAGGATAGAGATCCTAAAAAAGATGATGATCACCCCATCATAGTTGGTGATGAAGGGAAGGTTGTGCCAAAGCTATAGGTGAAGATACCCCAAAGGAAATAGGGTGAAAAATTAGAAGATATCACAAAGATCATACAAATAAAAATAATCTTCAAAGAAAAAATTTCACCCCTCACTCCAAAAAAGAGCATGACATTCACACAATAGGGTGCTTCTTCTAGCAATAAGCCCAATAAAAAGACCAAGGGACCTATATCATTCCCTAACAAAACCCTTACAAATATGGAAAGAAAGGAAACCTTCATAACCATAATAGAGGAGGAAATTGAAGAAGACATAGCAGAGACATATATCTTGAAAGTAAAGGAAGGTGAATAAGAGCTCAATACTAGGAACATTTAGGAAGCCTTGCAAAGTGGTATGATCACCACTATACAGGTAATAGAGTAAATGGTGATCCTAACATCCAATACCACCTAATTAATGAGATCATCAAGGAAACCAATGCTGACACCTAGGGATGAGGCCTCTCCAATAGCCCCTCAAACTATCAAGGAGAAAAGAGTGACTTGGAGGAAGATGGGACTAAATGATGAAGATATCAACCAAGATTTGGTGCTTGAAGAGAAGTGAAAGCTTGATCAAGAATAAAACAAGGACAAGCTAGAGAAAAGGGCCCTAAAGGTTCCCTCAAGATCAGGACCAATAGTAGAAGTGGTCTAACATATGCCAAGTGACCCCACTAGATAATTATAAGAAGCTACATAAGAGGCATGCCCAAGTAGTGAGGGTATGTCTCAACTGAAAGAAGGAAAGACTAGTGCTATACAATAATAAATGAAGATAACTAAAGAGTACCAAAATAAATAAGGTTACATTAATTCTAAAGGGATAACCTTGGAGGTAAATGTAGACACCTAAAAATGGCCACCACCAGCCTTCAATCGGACTTCAGAAATTCTTACCAATAATTGTAAATTAAGCCTAAGAATCATTGAACATCCCAAATTTTCTTGTGAATCATTCATCAAAGCTCATAATCATGTTGAGACATCCCTAATTGGGGTATCATATTGTATTCAACAATTACCTCTCATGGATTCATCCCTAAGAATCTTGTGGCATCATAACAGTCAATTTTTCCTATGGACCTATTAAGTGGGGCACATGAACTTAAATCAAATCTTGAAAGATTTATATGGCTAATAATAATTAATTAACAAACTAAACCAAATTAAATTCATATTTAGATGATCTATGTGCAATTAATAAATAATTAAGGAATTTCAAAAATCTGAAATACCCTAGCTTTTCATGATTACCTTTATGAGTTATCAAGCCCTTTGGAAATATCCTAAATTATTTCATTTTGGAGACCCATACCTAATAATTGCAAATTATTATTTCTTAACAACTAATAACTCTACTAGAGTTACATTTGGCTGAGCTAGGTTATATTTCAACCCATTCCAAGCCTTAACTCCACCTTAACTCACCTTGAGTTTGGGTTAGATCCATTTTCTATAAAGATAAGGTCATACCTCTTCATTTATAAGCTTGGATATTTTAATGTTATAATGCAAGTTTTGTTGCATGAGATTCATATCAATAAAGTTATAAAACCAAAATATTGAGTCAAGCAACATCAAGCCAATAGAACCCATAATGGTTTCAAGGAGAGAGGGAGCTACAAAAACTCCATTGTCGAAGACTCTTTGAGAAAAAATCAAGAAAGCTACTGAACAATGCATTTGGAGCTCTTAGGGAAGGTTAAAGATTATGTCTTTTGAATTTTAGTTATGCTTTCATTTTTCTTTTGTTAATTAAGCTCACCCATAAGATCTAGGCTTATAAGTGTCAGAGTTTTTTTTTTTGAGTTTTGTTTACTTGAACTAGAATATTACTAACCTCCCTTATTAGATTCATATGATCACAAATGGAACACCTAGAGAGACCTAAAGCATCTCACGTAACAAGGAAACCAAAGATCAGCCCTTAAATTTTCAAATGAATGCTTGACCATCTTAAAAATTTGAGTTTTTACTTGTTTTTTTTGTATTTTATTATTTTTGGTCACACATAGTTTACACATTAACTGATTGCAATTGAACCTAACCAACATTGGTCCTATCCTAACTGGCATTAGTCTATATCTGGGGTAGAACATGGTAGACAAACTTAGTTTTTGAGTTTTCTTGAAAGTTGCAAGTTGATATTCTTGGTTTTAAAACTTGAAAAGTCTCTATCTAATCATTTTGTTATAGGTTTTATGGAATTTTTATGCTTAGTTGGGCTAACAAACATTTTTAAAATCATTTTATTTTGCCTAAAAGTTTACATGTAACTAGTATTGGTTTTGATCGACTGAAATCAGTTGTGTTACAACTGGCATCAGCAACTATTGATTGACATCAGTCTCTGTGTAAAAAAAATAGAGAAACCTAAGATCTTGTTACAAATCTTATTTTTTGATTCATGAAAGTGCTTCAAGGTAGGAAAAACCCCTTTAAAATTTATAGGACCAAAGTGGTAAAGAGGACATAAAATTGCAAGTGATAAGTTTTGAACAATTTTTTTTGGTGCCTAAAAAGAATTTTAATTAAGTATTGAACATTTCATTTTACTTCTTGAAAGGAATCTAGGTGTTTATGTTTAATTATTTTGTGAAAGTTTTACAAGTTTGAAACTAAGGCCAAGGGGCCAAAAATTTCACAAACACTTTTATTTGGTGTATCAAAGTAAATAATTGTTAATTGTATGCTAAATATTTTATACTTGTTTATTTTTCATGAAATGAAAGAGGTGTGTATGGTTTTTCCCCACCCCTTTAGGTAAATTTGGTGACCAAAAGTGCCCATTCTTTGAAAATTTTCCTTTGTCCAAGGAATGAAAATAATGTTTCTAAGGCTCTCCCCAAAACCTGTACGGTTTGGGTGATCTAAGCATAACCTTTAAAGTATTTTCACTTGGTGATTTATTTTTATACAACTTGGCTTGTGAGTAGGAGTTCATGTCCTCCTCATAATTTATTTAGGGAAGTTTTGACCTAGGGTTTCATCTCCTAGCATTGTTTCAACCTCAATCCATGGTGGGGTATATAAATCAGGGCTGTATACTATGATTTCTAGGGGGCTAAGTGACTGGCCTCTCTAATTGTAACAAAAACCTAAGTCAAGTGTAGTTAACTAGAGGATTCCACTAAGAAGTAGATAGATGGAATTGTTATGAAAAGTAATAGACCCTTGCATAGTAAGTTAGTTGGTATTAACTCAATTGAGGTGAGACATATCTAATGTTAACCACATTTGGGACCATCTAGATGGTCAAAAATGTAAGTTTTAAAACAACTCCACTTACCAAAAATATATTGTTGATGTAGGGTGAGTAACCCAAAGTTTCATGTCATCATACAGTATTTTGGGAGAAGGGGGGTGTAAAAACCCTACTACTTCATGCACTTTTAGTTTTTAGACTAACACTTAAAATATTCCCAAGAGCATGTATCTAGACAAAATTTAGTAATACAAAGTAACCTTGTTAGTTTTGGGATTTGGACATTATACTTAGTTGTATTTTGTCTCTTCCTTATTTTCTTTGTCTTTTTGAGTCTAAATCTATTTTTTTATCCTTCCACATCAAAATGAGATCTATGTCCATATTAATCCATTGTTTGAATACGTGTTATGTTATTCATTTGATACCAAACTCTTTCTTTAGTCTTTTGATAAATATTTGTGTGTGTCACTTAATTGGAAAGGGTAATGTTACACTACCCAATATATTTCAAGTTTTGTGCCTAGAAGTATAGAAACAAACCATGGATCATACCTTTAGAGTGTAGTAATGCCATTATGCTACTCAAATCATTTCATAGACTTATTTTACCTTGAATCCAAATTTGGAACCAATCTACATGTGCCTTTTGGGTCTTTGTCTAGTGATGTTATGTCATTCACCTTTATCTAGATTATTGATCAAAGAAGCCTAGTTTTCCTAAATTGATTTTTTAATTAGCCTTGATAAGTTCAAATCTAGACATTGATTGATTTTTATTATGCCTTATCTAATTTGGACTTAGACACTAATATTTATCTTTTAGGTTGTGTAACTTAGGTTAATTCTTTACCTAGACTTTAAAACTATTGTTTGTGCCTTTATTTGGGATAAAATAGTCTATCTCCAAGTGCCTTTTCTTTCATGCCTTATATCAAATTGACCAATTTCATGTCTAAATTTGAATACCTAGTCTATTCCAATATGTTTTAGATTTTTTATATTAAATCACGCCACTTTGTTTGAGCCTAAATTTTGATGTTGCATTTGGCCAAAAGACTAAAAACCTTTTTTTTCATAGATTAGACTTGTTTAGAACACTTTGAACCTAGAGTTTGGCATTCTAATTTTAGTTCATCCACTTGACCTTTTTGTGTGAGACATTTAACATTATAAATTTAATGTTAGGTTATTCTATACAGATTCTTTGAATAAACTCCTTTTGGAGATATAGCTCAATACGTTTGATCAATTTAGATCAAGTTTGAATTTTTTCTTTTCAGACATTGCTTTTTAGATTTTGTAGAACTCTAACCCCTTATATCATGAAGCATTCACCATTGATTTGAAAATGTCTCACTATACTCATGTTGACATGATGTACAATATAGGGTATATTAATATGGTCATACAACAAGACTTTATTCAATACCTCTATGGAGACAATGCCATTTATGGGATAGATCATTATCCAACTTACAACACTAAAATGGGGAAACAAAGCCAAGAACCTTTATCCCATTATTTGGTCAACATTCCTCCATACCTAAATTAGGACCAAGAGAAAACAACATAATACCTAGCTAGTGTACCTTTGGTTATAGAACAAGTACAACAACAACCATACTATGTTACAATGCCATCATCCTATGACCCTTATTTTCTTGATCATCACTGGGTTGTAAATAAGGATAAAGTCTCAATCAGATCTATAGAGGTAGGAGATAAGTTTCCAATAGAATGTCCCCATGAATTTTTTTCAATATTAGTAAGAGTGCCTTATAACATACCCTATAATCCAAACATTGAAGATGCCTCTTCTAATAATACTCAAGCTCTAGTGTTGATGTTATATCAAGACCCTTGTATGCTTGTCATAATAAAAATGCCTCATGGAGGACCACTTCATATATATCCAAAAAACATACCAGACTTATTTGAACTTAATGTCCAACTTCAACAACATGACCATGTCAAATGCTCCTCTTATTGAGCTACCTCCTTCAATAAGAGTCTTAATGAAATTAACAGTCTAAGAAAATCAAGGTATAGACCCACTCATGTAAATCAATTTACATGGAGACATGTTTAATTCACCAAATATAAAATAATTATATTCTACTTCTATGCATAATAATGAGAAAAACATAATGGACAATGCACAAATGATGTCCAATCTAGACCAAAATGGTGTAAACACACAAATAACCAGTCCACAAAAAAATGTGCATTTGATTAAAAAAATGAATGGTTAGTAAACATAGGTGGTAAGAAATTCTACCTTATAATAAAAAGTATCTACCTCTAATCATTAGCCAACTACTTATTTGATCATGTAGCCTTAAGGATTAAGTAGTCAAGCAACAACTAGTGTCGTGCCTCAATAAAGCATGAAGAATATTACCCCACCACAATAGGTGATAACTAATATTCCAAAACAATAGGCACAATCCAACATACCAATGTAGTAGAGGAAAAACATTCTTCCACATCAATATGGGGTAGCTAATGTTCCTCCTTGCCAGGTAATGACAAACATACCTCTTCATTTGCATACCAACATACTAATACATTCACAAATAATATGTAATCAATAGCATATGAGTATTGGTCAGTGACAATTATTAAACCTTCAACATGTTTCTACTTCCCAAAAATGATTCATGCAAATAATAGGTTCTAATATTCCATAATTACCAGTTAGGCAATAATTTCTTTTTGTTTCTAACTGCCACAAACTCAATGATAGAGCCTTAATTCATAAGTTCCCCTTAATCGATCAAGTTTGAATAGTCATTAGTAAATCCTTAATCAATATCAATAGGCATAGTATTTTATTCCCAGTCATAATGCTTTATATTATCCATAATTTCCCCAAAACTAGGCTCATATTCCAAATCCTAACCACAATATCACACAACAACATGTGCAATTCCAATAATCACATCCTAATCTTTGAATGCATATTCTTGGTCAATTCCCTAGCCAAACCAACATTCCAAAACAAACTATGCCTCCACTATACCATGGTCAAATTAATTCACTTTCAACTACCCAACCTCTACCTTAAACCAATGTTCCTTTTGGTTTTCTATCCTAAGAAATGCAACAAATGAATGATGCAATTACTGCCATCCAAGCTAGGAAACAAATTAAGAATTTCAAATTAGACATGTGTTCTTACCCATTCAACATGGAATATTTTCAAATACCATTTCATCCAGGGTATGAACCACCATAATTTGACAAATATAAGGGTAAAGGAGACCCAAATGCCCACTTAACCAAATTCTTTATTGCTTTTCAACTAGTGGCCTACAATGACATACACATCCTATTATATTCTTGAGGAGTCCATCAAGATAAGATTTGGAATGGTTTCAAAAATTATCCAAGAATTTAGTTTTTGATTTTGATGATCTTTCAAAAATGTTTATGCAACACTTATCTAATAATCTCAAATATGACATTTCATTGGTAGATTTGATGAAAGCCAAATAGAAGGATGGTGAAATATTTTCAAGTTATCTACAATGATGGAGAGTACTTTCTAGTTGATTCACCCATAGTTTATGAAATAAGTAATCATCCATTGTGTTTACCAAGAATTTACATACTAAGATATCTTACCATCTAGAACTATAGTGTACATACACTTTCAAGGAAATTATTGACAAAGGGATAATCAATATTACCTCATCAAATTAGATCCAAACCAAAAACCAAGGAAATGACCAAAACCAAAATCAGAACCAAGTTCAAGTGCAAGCATCACAACTAGAACAAATTGGTAATTATGACAAACCCAAGTAGTTCAATCACAACAACAATGTTGTTGAGAATGGAATAATTGAGTCTCAACATGTTGAAAAGGTACAAACACCATTTGTTTAGCCTATGCCAACAACCTCTCTAGAAAATTTAGCAAGTGTAATAGCCTAGAATAACACAATAAATATAATAACCATTGACTTTGCGAACCCCTCATACAATGAGAACTATTCCTACTCATGTCTTTAATGAACTCAGAGAACCCATTAAATTTATGTTTTGCAAGCTCACCATTGTTAATCTAATTAGTTAGCCTATTTTGAAGTATTATACTGAGGGAATTCCTTATCTATATTGGTATCGATAAAATGAATTATATGAGTATCATCAAGTTAATAGACATAATTTTCATCATTATGTGCAAATTAAACATTTTATTGATAATATGTTGGAAAATGGAGATATTACATTGGATAATGGAGCTTCTACATCTAATCAGAACCTTGGTATTTATCAAAATACATTTCCACAACATAATAATCTATAGCAAAAGTAACAAATGTGAGGATAATAATAATAATAGTATCGACATCCATGATATAACCAATAAAACCAATAATTTTAACCAAATGAATGGAGTAAAGGCTAGAATGATGCCATCAACCAACAAACCTAGCATGCAATTACACATGACTAAAATAAGGTTGTAGGCCATATTGTGGGAGGTTTAGTTTCCACCATATCCATCAATCCAAGACCAAATTCCAATCAAATAAGACCATTAATAATCAATTCCAACCAACTAACCCATGTCAGTGATCCTTACTGAACATAGGATTGCATATAGGTGTACTAGAAAACAAGGATTACTACCTTTGGACCACATACCAATAACTCATCCTTACCTCATATCCACATACAAGTACACTAACAATCTATACTTATCCTATTCGGTCCCCCACCACCATTATTTTCTAGAAATAATGGTCATGCATCTAATCCTGATTATGCAATAATAACTTAACAATTAAATATTACCATCCGAAACCCATAACCATCTATCACTTCAACCATCTAACCCACCATTCTAGCTAGGAATAATCCATTTACCATTGTGTAATAAAATACATTCAATATTATGGAACAATTGTAGAATATACCCATACAAATCTCCATTTTGGATTTGTTGCATACGTTACCATCCATAAGTATATATTGATAGAGTTCCTTTGCCAATATCAAGTTCCTAATGGCATATCTCCAAAAGAAATTCAAGCTTTGGTTGGACATATATCCCCAGGCCAAAAATTAACCTTTGACCAAAGTGACATGTCATCCCTTTGCCCTCTATATAATAATCCATTATATATCAAAGTTGTGATAACATGGATAAAAGTGAAATGTGTCATCATATACAATGGATTAGGTCTAAATATTATGTCTATAAAGCTCATAAATATTCTCAAGTACACTATAATTGATCTCCAACTAGAAACAATAATAATCAAGGCATATTACAATGAAGAGTGGGAATCACAAGGCACTATCAGATTGCTAGTCATCATTGGACCCTTAACCTATTATACACTATGCCATGTGTTACACTTTGATTTATCATATAATATACTTTTATGTAGACCTTGGATATATGATATTCATGAAATCTATTCGACATTGCACTAGTGTATCAAGTTCTCCCATTTAGGTATGGAGGTTACTATTCATGGAGATTTGTAGCAATACAAACATTACAAGCATTTGGAGGCTGAGTATAAAAGTTATAATTACCATTTTATCTTGAATCTAGTTCTAAATAAGGATAAGGGGAAAGAAATATGTGTTGATTCATAGTTTAATTGCATTTACCCAAATACCCTTGATTCACTTTCCCACATACTGCCTCCTAAAATGTCTATTATTATACTATCTGGGCTCATTATCCAAGAGAATATTTAACCCATGATACATTCCATATTTCCAAGATTTCACAGAACCCCAATTCCTATGGAAGACCTAAATCCAAACCACCATGCATGAAATGGAAATGAAAGGCAAAGAAAAATTTTAGAGTCCAATGCCTACCATTTTCATACTATCCACTAACTAAGAACAGGTCCCACTTACAGATGATGAATCTTGGTTGCATAATGATAACCTAGCTAACTATTACCTCAATTATAAGTATCCCATTTCAATCAAAATCATGGATAATAAAGACTATGAAGGAGGAAACCTTGAGATATATCAACAGGGTTTGTTTGAGCCAACTATTGCCACTCGATACAATAGAACGTATGGTCTTGGATTTAAACTACCTTGGGGTGACCCCATGTACCTTATTTATGTTCCAACACCAAAAAAAAGTGACAAAAATGCTAGTAGTGAAGAAAAGTTTGATCATAGCCCTTTTGATGACCTAGACAATACTAATTTATTTGACATTAATGCTATTTGTACCCTTAGACTAGTCATTTTCCACAATCCACTTCCTTTATATTATCTTCAACCTATAGACTAGGACCAAAAAGAATTAACAGTGTCATTAGATAATTTGTTTAAATGATGAGGCCTTCTATGATTTTCTATGCATAAGGGAAAACATTACATTGTGAGACCACAAACAAGGGTTTGAAAGCAAGTTGGATCCTACAGCCTATTTTAGAGAATGGGTGAACACCCTAAGCCATAGAAAATTAAATAAAACATTGGGGTTCCAAAGTGAACTAATTTTAGGAACACTAACAAGGCCTACCTAAAGGATGACTTTCCTCTACTAAACATTGACATGATATTCGACTCCATAATAGGTTATAAAATGATTTAAATGATGGATGTATTTTAAGGGTACAACTAGATATGAATTATGCTAGAAGACGAACATAATCAAGAATTCACCACATTATGGGGAATATTCTAATATTAGGTTGTCATTTGGTCTCAAAAATGATCAATCCACCTACCAAATATCTATGACTGTCATACTTCATGATATCGTGAATGCCATTATTGAATACTATGTTGATGACATACTAGAAAAATCCAAGACTAGGGCCAATCATCCAGCAACACTATGAAAGATATTTGAAAGATTGCATGAATACAAAGTCAATCTCAATCCTTAAAAGTGTGTTTTTAGAATTACTTTATTAAAATATCTTGGCTTCATTATGTCTATCTAAGGCATTGAAGTCAATCCAACCAAAGTACAAGCCATCACTCAAATGCCACCACTAAGCAATTATGAAGTAACTATGTAGTTTACAAGGTAAGATACCATCTATAAAATATTTCCTATCTCAATTAGCCAAAAAGTGCCATCCTTTTACACATTTATTGAATAAATATATCAAATTTCATTGGGATGATGAATGCTATAATTCTTTCCAACAATTGAAGGACTATCTTTCCAATTTTCTTGTTTTATTGCCTCTTATGTTATGAAAGTTGTTCTTATTGTATTGTTAGCTATAGATAAATCCTTGGGGGAAATATTAACTCAAAAAGATGATAATGTAAAAAAACATACCATGTACTATTTAAGATGTACATTGGTAAAGTGTGAGCATAATTATATGCCCATTAAAAAATCTTATTTAGCTATGATCTATGTATCTCTCAAAAACTACAATATTATATGTTTAACAACAAGACCATGATTATTTCAAAAGTAGATCCACTTAAGTATCTACTATATAAAACTTATTTACAATGTTGCATGGTGAAATGGATCATGTTGTTAAGTGAATTTGAGATATAATATGTTAACTAAAAAAAAATCAAGGGATAATAGGTCCTTATAGATCATCTTGCTAAATCACCCCTTGCAGATACGAAACCACTAACATTTCAATTCCTAGATAAATCCATTATGACCATCATTGAAACACATCTTCAGGAGTAGCACTATAAGTTGTATTTTTATAGATCATTCATAACACATAGATCAAGGGTAGGCCTTTTATTCATTATACCATAGGGGGATATTATCCCTAGGTCATTCAGGATCAACTTTCCTTGTAATAACGACATGGTCAAAGATAAAGCACTCATTACAAGGATTTGATAGTTAGTACAATGGAACATCCAAAATCTAAATGTTTATGGTGATTTTCAGCTAATCATCTATCAGGTTATAGACCATTTTTAGATAAAGGATGACAAGTTGGTAGTATACAAGGACATGTTTGACACTCTCAAACAATAGATTGCCAATGTATAGTTTGAACATATACCAAGGTCTAGTAACAAAATAGTAGATTCCATGGCCACCATTGGATCATTGATTTGACATACAAACATAGCCAAAAAATATTAGTTCTTCATTAAAAAATTTCTCATGCCAGCTCATGAACCTTCAACCATTGAAATTATCTATGATATTGTTAGTGCCATCTCTATATGGTATTCAGACCTTCACACCTTTCTCAATGACCAAATAGTGCCACCAGACCTAATCCATGGCATTTATCCACCATGCCACCCATTATACCTTACTTGGACCCACCCTATACTACCATAATTTCAATGAAACTATAGACACCAAAAAATTGTACATTTACATTTTTTGATGACTAAATGCCTCAGGTTTGCCTAAAAATTCTTAAACCTTCCCAAAACCCTCCTTAACCCAATCAAATCATTATTTTCTTACTCACATACTAGCATTCAAAATTACTATTCATCATCACTATTAACTATGGGCCCTACTATCACTATTCATTATGACATGGCAAGTGACAGGGCATGATGACATGGTAATTAACATTGCATGATGACATGGCAACTGACATGGCATGATGACATGGTAACTAACATGGCATGATGACATGGAAACTGACATGGCATGTGATTTGGAGGTGATGTGGAAAGTGACATGGCTTAGAAATGACATGGCTTGATGTGGGACACTATACCCCACTTGGGACCCTTTCCCAAAGTACCTAATGACCTCATTTCAACATCACAAAGTTACCCCTTGAAATATGGTGAATTTCCCCTTAAAGGGTGATTATTAAACATGTATTTTGTCTTCCCCACATGAAATTAGACTTTAAAATAAATACCTACCTCTTTAAAACTTTGGGAAAGATAAAGGGCACCCATTTTTGACTTCTTAGCCAAAATGGGAGACTTCTCAACCCAAATGGGAATCTTACACAACCTCACCTTGGAATTTTCATCCCCCACATGGAAAATGGTGCCACATTTGGTGTGCCACCCCTTTAAGTTCTTGTGTGAAAGAAAGAAAGGGTGGGGATAAGTCTTTGGTCTCATTTAAACCCATGTGCATGATTCCCATTCAAAATTGGACTCATGTGCAAGGTGGGAGATATGCCAACCCAAATGGGGAGACTTATGATCAAATTGGTAATCCCCATCAACCTCATCCTTTTCTAATTCATGACACCACTTGTATAAATTCGAATTGCTCCACTATTCATCTATTTTGGCATGTTTCTTCACATAAAATTATATAAATACACCCCCACCTCCCCCACCTCTCCTTCACCCAAGGTTAATTTTGAAGTTAGTATTTTTTCATTTTCAAGTCTTCATTAACTATCAACAAGACAATCTTCATCAATAAGCATCTTCAAGCATTGAGGTAATCTTGTTGTTTAATTATCTTAATTTCTGTATTCCTTTCCCTTTGGCCTTATTCTTTCACTTGCTTCCTTCATCATCCTCTTATCATTTTATCCTATTATCCATGTCCCATTTTTATTCTTGATTATCATTTCTCCCTTTCCTTTCTTGGCTTTATTTTGGCCATTTGCCCCTTTGCCTTCTTGGCCTCATTTTGGACCATTTGCCGCTTTGCCTTCTTGCCCCTCTTTTGACCATTTATCCCTCTTGTTTTCTTGAAAAAATTACCCTTCATCATCTCAACCCCTTTCCAAACCTAACCAAATCACTCTTTTGACCTTTATCAAACCAATCCAAACCAAAATCCACAACTTTATTTTAGCCAATTTTGAGCATTAACATTATTTAAACTAGTTATTTTATTTTACCCATCTAAGAAAAGCATTTAATTTTCTTTATTAGTTTGTTGTTATTTGTTGTATTTAATTTAATTATTAAATTCATATGAGACAAATCTATTTTTTTTTATCTTTACCACTTAAGTGTTTTGAAAGCAGGTGGATTAACAGCCTCTTAGAAAGCTTGCTTCTAAGATCTAGCTCACACATGGCAATCTACACATCTACTTGTCTAAAAAATAATTTTCTTTTAGTGTTTTATTATTTTAAGGTCATCCTCCCAAGTACAAAGGGGAGATGTACACAATCACTTTGATCCAATGTGCACACATTTAAGAGGTTTTTCTACACACCTTATTCCTAGTTTCATCTTTTCAAAAAAATGAAGAAAAGCAGAAAAAAATTGAGAGAAAGTTTTGGCACGCCCAATGAGACCCTTGAGTTTTCTTGAGTTCATTATTTGTTTTAAGACATGTATTTGAATTATTAAAATTACATTTATATGTAATTACATTTCTGAAAATTAATCATTTGACTCTTTCAAAATGTAAGTTTTAGCTTCTTCTATTTATAAAATTAGAAAAAGAAAGTATAAATTTTCATTTTTTTTCTTGCATTTCTAAAAAAAATTAAAAGAGCATTCATCCTAGGATTAGGATTTCCTCTTCATGTTGAATTTAGGTGCATTTTAGTTTTTATTGTTTTCATAAAAAGAAACCAATTTTTTTCCTTTAGGTTAAAATCAACGGCATACATTGTTTGCTTGCTTGCTTAATTAGTTCTTCTAGATTAATTAAAAGTAAATCTAATTAAACGTAATGCACAAATGTTACAAAACCAAATCAATTACACAAAAAAAACATAAAACTAACTTAAGACAAATCCCAACTAGGATTTCATTACCTAGTGGATCACCTTACCCTTTTCTGATTATCACACTTGGATTTAATCACCAAGGGGATAACCAACTTAGCTCTCTAGTTGAGTATAAACTTTGGTAATTGGTATATATTGACTAAGCACCCACACTGGTTGCAAGATCATTAAGTGAAGGGAGCAAGCCCTAAGCATCAAGTCACGTACTTGATCTAATACAGACTTCTTCTTGAGTGCCTAAACATAACACAAAACCAAACATAGACTAACTTATTTAGGACCTATTCAAGTCGA
Organism: Torreya grandis; assembly: GCA_037957365.1. Classification (NCBI taxonomy): domain Eukaryota; kingdom Viridiplantae; phylum Streptophyta; class Pinopsida; order Cupressales; family Taxaceae; genus Torreya; species Torreya grandis. The sequence goes on along the minus strand of JARHVA010005621.1, from coordinate 322,817 downwards.
TTTCCCCTTTCACATTCTTTAAGGAATAAGATAAAATTGATTTAAAATAAATCCTAAGATTAATTGTACTTTTATTGTGTGCTTTGCTTATTTTGGGTTTTTATTTGTTTGCTCATTTAGTGAGGAAAGAGGTTCATTATCCATTTCTAAATTTTTCATATGGTCTTAACTAGACAATAAGTGAAAAAACAAAACAACCCACTACCATCTTCTTCTTCATCCTCATCCATAGATTATACTTTATATGTTGATAGATTTCCCCATGCTTCACCATACCTTTCTTCCCCACCTATGTCCCTACAACAATCCTTGAAGGTGATTCAGATTTGGCCACCTTTTTAGATAATAATATGATTGATTTACAACACTATCTTAACACCTTAGCCTACCGTACTTTAATGGCTCCAGTTCCTCTCATGGATCCACCCTATGATATGCCACACCACCTCATGATTGGTGTTGCCTCATCCCACCCTTCTGTTAGCCAAGCTTCATCTTCTACCATTGGTCCATATACCACCACCACCCAAACACATGTTACCCCAACCAATACCTCTAACATTGGTTTAACTTTACTCCTTGTTACTTCTACCCCTTTTGATAGTGTTATGTCTTCCACATCCATTTATACCACTCCCTTTAGCTTAACAAATATAACAACCTCAGCCCCCTTTCAAAACTTATTACTCTCCATACCACAAACACTTCTCCTTATAAGCACTTTGGTCACTACCCACCTTTAACCAAATAACCCACTAATCACTTCGATGCCACATATAAACTCCCCAACCTCAACCCTACAACACATACCCATGACATCTTATAAATATATTCATATGCCTTCACCTTCCACCCAATCTTACATGACCTCACACACACACATGACATCATCCCAACCATCCACTAGTTATTCCCATGTCACCCAACCCCAACAAAACGTGTCATATACCTATCCAGCCCAATAACCCCCAATAGACTTGGTCAAGATGATAATGGAGAAAATGACTACCCTTGAGTCATCCATCTGAAGATCACATAACCTTATCTCTTATGACAAAATTTTCAATGAACCCATCCATACATCTCTCCCTCTCTGACCATATCCTCCATAATGGGAATAGCCAAAATTCTCTAAATTTTAAAGCAAGGAATACCCAAAATAATATTTAAGAGCATTTAGGCATGCATGTTACTTGATTTCCCATGATGACACTCTTCTTATTTGTACCTTTCCTATTTCCTTATCTATATGAACATTAGATTGGTATAGTGCCATCCCAAAACACTCCATCTTCTCCTTTGCCCAACTAGCCCAAATTTTTTTGAATCAATTTTTTATCAATATAGCCAAGAAAGTTTCTATTACTAACCTCTACTCCATTCAAAAATTCAAAGACAAATATATTTTTGAGTTTGTGGCTTGTTGGAAGAGTGTAATCAACCAACTTTATTTTTCATTGCCTCAACTTGAGCTTATAGAGCTCTTCACCCGAGCATGTGCAAAACATATTTTATCCATGTTGTAGGTCTAAAGCTTTAGGACATTGAATAAAACTTTTACCATGGATCACAAACTAGAGAACAAAGCCATTGTTGGGGGAATATTAAATTTTAAGAACAAGAACCCAACTCAAAGACTCAATGAGTCTTCTTCTTCTAAATTAAACAACCCAGCCAATAAAGAACAAAGCCACTGCCAATATTATTGTCCTCAAAGTCACACCTCTAACATCTACCAACCAAAAATACCCAAGGAACCAAACCTCCGACCCCTTCAACTATCCAAACCAAAACCAAAGCAACCAAATTTTGAATAACAATAAGCCATGAACTCCACTTGGGTAGCCTTATTCTTATATTTTGGAAAAGTTACTAAAAGCCAATATCATCCAAGTTCCACCAATTAAACCACCGCAATAGTTTGATACTTCTCATCCCATGCCCAGTTGGTATAATGAGAATGACCGTTGCACTTTTCATCAAGTCATAGGACATGACATCAATAGGTTCAATACCTTTAAATACCTTGTCCAATCATTCATTGAAAAGGTGAAGCTCAAATTGCAAAATCCTAAGGCACCACCAAACCAAGCCATTGACATATTTTATAAGCCTTTCCCTAATCATGCTTCTTCTACCCCTCATCATGGAAATAAACTTGAACCATATCATGAGGCACATACTATTAATGTGGTTACTAGTGAACCCATTGATAAAGGAAATGTTACCTCAACCGCTTCTTTCCCCATTATCTTAATGGAAGAAAAAAGGCTTCCTTTAATCCTTTTGGACACCTTAAAAAAGGAAGCAACCATATCCACACCTCCATTAGAGAATACCATACCTATCTGCCCTATCATAGAACCATCCATCCCCTCTTTGGAAGCTATCTCACAAGAGAATATGGCTCCATCTACCCAACCTCTAATTAGAAAACCTTCTATTAGAGGTCAAGATAAAGGTAAGGGAACCAAATTGGAACTTCTAAACCCTTATTTAGTAGACCAACCTATCTCTTCTAAGCCAACTAAAACCTCCACCCAACCAACCAAAACCTCCTCCAAATTGATTAAACCTAAAACACCTAAACCCACCAAGATAACTAAAGTGACCAAATCCTCTCCAAAATCAATAACTAAAATAACCAAAGAGGTAAAATCACCAAAGGACCCAAAACATCAAATTTTACCCCCCCCCCCCAAACCTTTCCCTCCATTATAGGTCCCCATCACTCTACCTTAAACACAAAGTCTATCATTTATACCAAAACCTCACCACCTTTGTTGGTCACATCTTCATACTTGATTTTTAAAGCACCTTTACCCACTATACTACCAATTTCTAAGTTACCTAATTTGCCTTCTTCTACCACTGACCCGTCAACCATTATGCCTAAACCAAATCTATCAATCAAGCATACCACTTTATCCAAGACACCTACCACCAAACCTACATCCACATAACCTCCCATTTTAACACCCAAAGAAAAAACCACTAAAAATCTACCACCTTTATCTAAATCTTACTTAACTATTCTCTAGTGGTTATTACAAAAAATTTCCCTAAGCTTACCACCCATCAAACCCTTTGACCCTTCATATACCAAACCCTCTTGGTTTAATGATAACTTGATATATGCATATCATAGGGCTCCAGGACATGACATAGAGAACTGTAAATCTCTCTAAGTGCTTGTTCACAACTTATATGAAGATGATGATCTATTATCAGATAAACCTCCTTCATCCCCATTGCCAATCTGACTACCAACTCAACCAATCTGATCTTTGATCTCACCCAAAAGTGAAGAGATGGAACCAACACAACCATCCAATCTAGAGAAACCCCTTATCCACACTATTCACATGATTGCCCAATCTTGGGCCTAATATAAGGATAAAGGGAAGACTAAGGCATCCATTACTTGGACTTACCCCTCTCCAAACTCCCAAGAAAATAATACCCAACCTTCTCTATCTTCAAATAAACCCAAGGTGTCTATCTTATATGGCTCCCCATCTAACCCTCCATACCCTAACCCATATGCAATATCCATCCAAAAATCTATCCTTAGGAAACTTCACCAAACTCCAATAAATATGAGCTTATATGAGTTAATCTCTACCTCTCCCCATCACTATCAAGTACTCATAGAGGTTCTACAATTCATTAAGGTCTAACTTGATGATCCTCAGCCTCTAGCCACTTTTGTTAGTACCCTTCAGACTTCTAATTGTAGACACCAAACTTACATTACACAAGTGTATAATGTGTTATGTTAAAACCCTTTTTAACTCCCCTTTATAACAAGTTTTCCTAACCCATGCCTTTACCCCACATATTTGATTAATTAATTAAGATTAATTAAATATTCCCTATGCCACCTTGCCTATCCACCTTGCCCCAAGACCAATTCCCCTCCTGTGAGTCACCACTAGACTTGGTCTGCCACAAGTAACTAATTCTTACCTTATAAACCAATTTATACCAAATTACCTTATACCTAACCTTGCATATTGACTTTTTCTTAATGGGTGTCACACTTGGCATAAAGAAAAGGAAAAAAGGAGCTAAAAATAGCCCTTTTGACCTATTCTTATGCCATCGACATCGATCAACCCTTGACTGAAATTGGTCAATCTGAGATTGATGTTAGTGGGATCACCGATGTAGGTTACTTAAGCAACGTTCTAAACCTATTCTGGGCCCCCATAAATACACACTCTCTCTCCAATAAAAACTCACTTAAGAGATTTAAAGCACTCTTAACAAGCTTTTAGCATTTATCTATTGTAACTAGGTTCACAACTTCTCTATACTAGTCAAATCCTAAACCAAAATTCATCCATTATGCAAAGATATTAAACTATAGTGAGCAGGCAGCACACACTCATCTCTATTTAGTTAATAACCTTAACAAAGCTTTATCAAGAGTATTTCTTTAGGTACTTATATCAATTAATCATCCCTATAGTTTATGAATTCTAATTATTTTTTATTAGCATTTACACAAGTCTCATTCATCTCTGAGGAAGAGTTTCAAAACTCCTTCATCTCCATATCTCTACCTTAACCAAACCAAACTCCTCACCCAGATTTCTTACCATCTCTCCAACCCCTCATATAACTCTTTTCCAACCCCCATTAATCTATCGAATATCCTTCCCTATACTCAGGAAAGCCTTCTAGGAATTTCTGACTTTATTACCCCTACCAACATTGTTTATCCTACTAACATCAGTCACATTGCCCCTACTGACATCACTTACCCTACCGACTTCAGTGACTACCCTTTTACCCAAATCCCCTTGAACCAACCTGAATAACCCTCTAACAAACCAAAATTATATTTTGCTTGCTTTGTGATACTGACTAATACACATAGGTTACATAAAAGGTACATGTATCTCTCTCACTTTCTATTTTTAATTTACTTTATCATTTCATTTTTAACTCTTTATATTAAATAGTGGACTGTCATCCCCTAGGAAGTTTGTCACTTCTTGGAACAACCAAGTTGCTTGGTAGCCCACTTACCAACCTACTAGCAAATATTTTATGGTAGTGTGTTCTTACTTATAGGTGGTCTTCCCTATCCAAAGAGAAGTTATTGACTTCATCTAGATATGGTGAACACCAATCTGCATATATACAATCATTAATCCCAAACCTTTCTTTCATGTTTTTCACTTCTTAAATTTAATCAAAATAATTGAAACATTTTTGGCACACTTGGTGGGACACCTAGAGCTTGCCTTAGGTTCATTGTATGATTTTTAAGTGTTCATTTAAGTGAAAAATAGTGAATTAGTCATTCCTTGTATTTTGTCTCTCTTCTTATTGCTTAGCAAAAAGGAAAAAATGAAGAAAATACAATTTTCTTAATTTTTTTATTTTAGAAGCATTAAATTGAATTCTTCTCTCTGTCATTCTTTTTACTTCAAAAAATAAAATCAATATATTTTTAAATCTAAAAAGAATTCTTTTCTTCTACATGAAGAAATAGGATAGTGAAAATCATCCTCTTTTCCTATTCCTCTTTGTTTTCATATGAATTAACACAATTTCAATTTGGGCTTAAAACATACTACATTTCATTCTCTGTCCATTACATAATTAACACATCTAGTTAATTAAAGCATTATGAATGAATCATACGTCAAAAATGTTACACATCCAAACCATAAATACAAAATAAGCACTTCATCATACCTAAGATAAGGCCCATTGGGATTTCATCACTTGGTGGATCACCTTACACTACCTAGTTATTCTACTTAGATGTCATTCCCAAGGGAAAATCCTACTCTATTCTCTGGTAGAGTATAAACTCTATGAAAATGGTATATTTTGGCTAAGTGACCTAGCTCAGCTTTAGGCTCATGAAGTTGGTAGAGCAAGCTCCTGGCATAGGCTACATACTTGGGCTAACATAGATACTTTTTGAAAACCAAAATTTACCTAAAACCATCTTTAGACTACTTTATAGTACCTATAATAGCCAATTCTTCTTCTCATTTTTCACTTAAGGCATAATACAACACAACTAAAATTAATCTCTAGTAATTAATGTTAGTGGCTGCATACTATTTTCCATTTTTTATTTTTGATTCTATGAGGGCACTTCTTTTTCTAATTCATGAGATCAAATTAAATTTGACAACTACAAAAGTCAAATAATCTCTAAACATTAGACTTCCTGAGTGTTTATCACTCTCATATAAATTTTATAAGACCTTTCAAATACCTATATTTTACTCTCTAAATCTTAGAAACTCATTCTTTGCACTTTTTAGACTTCCATAGTGACTGAAATTGGCTATATATAACTGACATTGGTAACTGCCCTAATTGACAGTTGTCATTAATGACCAATGTCAGTGACTGTGTAAATTTTTAAATTTACAGTCTTCTTTAAACAACTTCACATAGCCTTTTAAACTTTCTCTGAACATCGTTTACCTTCAACCCGACATTAACACATTGTATTTAAACTATTAGTGTATTCTTTTACATGGTTTTTACATGAAGCCAAGCAAAGACACTTGCTAATTATGCAAACCATCAACCTCTTGCACCTTCCCCTTCTAGTTTTGAATCCATAATGGAATAAGACATGGAAATAATTCCCATCCCCAATCAAATTCTTGTTTTAGTTGTAGGTGATCAAGATTTTGATTGATTTATTGATTGTAATGTAACCACCCTCCAACATTACCTTATTATAAGCCAAACTCAAACCTCTTCAAGTGACACAATCCTTGTAATGCTAACATAATTCATGCTATTAAATATAATTTTAGCTAGACCATCCATGGTTACCCAAACCATCACATCAACTAATAACTTAATTGTGCATGATGTTCCAAGTACAACATCACCCATTATTCAAACCAACCTCCACCTTGTCATAACTTGCTTACCTTCACAAGCACCATGGGTGCAATCTATTTCAACCCCATTTCAAAACCTGGTGGTACCCATCCCATCAACTCTTGTACCTATTAACACCTAAATCATAACTCACCCCTCACCAAGTGTAAATATGCCTTCCACTCAACCCATAAGCACAAATCAAACCATTGCCCTTACTTTAGTTAGGTAGGCTCCATTTCTTTTTATGCCTCAACCTATGACTCACTATCCTTATGTTGTGTCAACAGGTAGTGCCATATATGACTTCAACTTCTTATTCTCTTCCTTACAATTGTTGGGATATGAATACCCAAAAGAACACAATTGATTACCAAATACAAGCAACTTAATATGTGGAATTAACCAGAATCAAGTAACTAGAATCTAGAAATAACACATGATATGAGAGACAATACACAACTTGTATTAAAACTCTTACAGAAAAGAATACAATAAAGAAGATGCCACTTCTTCTCCACCACCTCTTTAGAGGCTTCCCACACCTCAAGTGAATAGTAATTCTCTCCTCAAATCTCTCTCTCTCTCTTAGGTCCCAACACCCAACTCAAACACTGAGTTGGTGTTCACCTTATACCTGTGCTCCATGCACACCATAAGTGATCCACACACTCCACAAGTACATGAACGTACTCCAAGTAGATATCCCCTGAACCTACAACAACGTACACCTCAATAGACCTTACTTATGGAAGGATCTTCCTTGCCTTCCTCTTTGCTCTAAGTACACACCTGCACTCTAAGTAGATCTCTCCTGATACTACTCCCTATTGTGTTGTTGTCTTCTCTGATCTTGCACACCTACAAATCAATCTGGTTCTGCACACCTATGAACCTTGACCTTGCACACACATACACCTGCATATCAATTATCTTTCTTACCATGTAGATCTCCTATAGAAGCCATGCTCACCTGATGACCAAGATCATACACTCCTAAAGAACCTTGTCGATTCTCCAATCTAGCACCCACACTTGGTACTGTGGCACTAAGAGGAACACACCATTGCTCACCTCACACATAGAAGGAGCTTATAATAATGCTCTCTTACTCTCTAGCACAAGTTTACAATACAACCATGAGTCTAATATATAGATCTCATCCAAACAATAATTAGACACCTAATTACAATAATTAGATCCACAGCTCTCAGTCTAAAATTAGCTCTCAACATGCAAGCACATGGTTCATTAACTAACTACCCATAAAACACTCCAGCTCGAACCGCATAAGTGACCATCGTCGGTCCCTGCCTGCTTGGGGGTCACCGACGCCAGCCAACTTCTGACCGACGTTGGTTGCCTTTTGGTCTAATACTATTGACATCGGTTGGCCTGACCGATGCTGGCATCTGAGATGCTCTATAACCCTTCTACAACCTCCTCCTCTATTTACATCAGTGAAGCTTTTAGCTCCACAACCTAACAATCTTCCACTTGGAGATAAACAACTACACTGTACCTATACCTATACCCCATCTAATCTATTTCCTGGCTTGTATCCCTCTTCAAGCTCAATCTTGAAGACAACCCACCACACATAATGTGGTGTACCTCTTGTCATCCGAGTACCCTACCACATCTAAACCTATAAACACATGTAGTGAAGTCCTGACCCTGAATAGCATGAATCCTTGCTGTTGGTCCCTCTCAAATCCTTGAGAACTCACTTTTTCGAATTGGCTCCTAACTCTCTAATAACACCCACTGCTTGGGCAAACTCAGGTCTATACTAGACCTCATGTGATTTCAGACACTGAACTATCTAGCATTTAGTGTGCTCTAGCTCTACAACCTGAACCTCGCCAACACCTAATTCACATCAACTCCCACTGGAAACAAAATCAACCTGTGATCTCCATGTCTTCCATGTCAAAGAATTTTACTGCTCCAAATTCTTCATAGCAAACCACTAAACTAATCTTACCTTTAGCTCAGTAAAACCCTGTATGTACAAACCTGTTAGCTAGCATACTATCCACATACAACAATAGAATGATGTTACAATCATCATCCCCCTAGTAAGTCAAACCACAGTAGTTACCTTGACATTGACTGAAGCCATGCTTCATCCTCCACCTATCAAACCCTATACCACTGTCCTATAGCTACCTCAAGACCATATGCCTGGTCTTCTATCTCACGTGTCCATTCTCTTTATTCTTTAACTAAGGAATCCATTCATCTCTATGCTTTTCATACCTACTAGCAACCCTACCAAATGTCTGCTTGGTTCTGCATCATATACCTGCCACGCTCCCACTATTTCCTAGATCCTTCTTGCTCTACAGTTAACAACTAGTATAAAGAAGAGGAATAACGAATTTGAGGCTTACTTACATCTTCAGTCCTCCATATGGGTGTTTGAGACTCCTTGATAACTTGTTGTCCACCCAAAATTTGTTATAGTGACCGACCTCGATCACCACATAGTCTGCATCTGACTAATGTCGATTCTTGTGCCTATCCTGACTACCAACCCTATCAACGTCGGTGTCCTCCTGCTGCTGACATCGATCCTCATGACTGATGTCGGTCTTACCTACTACCGATGTTGGTTTTCCTGCCAATGCCGGTACCTGTGTTTCCTGTGAGTGATGACTTTTTACCCACGAGCTCTTTTGAATCAATCCCCATGTCCAAACTGCCCTACTTAGAAGTATCCAACTCCATCCACTGGTCTCTATCTGCCATCTCCTCTAATAACACCAAGGCTTTCCAGTTCTTAAGCCTCTCAAATATATCTTTCTTTCCCTTAAGAACATGCATCTCCTTCCTACTCATGTGACCAAGCCTATGAAGCCACGTCTCTGCAACAGAAGAAGAATCAGTAATATAAAGAAGTAGATAAAGAGTACCTATTTTCTTACCACTAGCTAATTCAAGTGCATCCACTGTGAGAGTTCTTATGCATCTCTCATCACCCAACCTTTCTGAATAAATTAGCCATATCTCCAAACCTGGGACCTGCATGACCTCCTTCAACACCCATGTGTTGGCTGCTTGCAATTTCAGCTCCACTTCCCCTTTGCCAATTTTTTGGCAAGGCTCACCAGCTCCTCTCCCTGGGGCTACATGGAAAGAGGCAACTAAATCTATTATCCAAGATTCAACTTTATCCAAGGAACCTCCCAGAGCATCTTGTGCCACAACCCCTGCTACATCTGCATCTTCAGTTCCTTCATGCTGATCTGCTACCAACCAACAATCTCTTTTTACCTACTCTTTCTTTCCATAGGACCATAAGTGACCATCTGTGCTTTTCAAATCCTCCATTCTTAGCTTACTTTGATCTACCATTACTCTACTCCCACTCAATCAGAAACCCCTAAGAGTGACCTATAACCAAACACAAAACTTGCTTCTTGCAACCTTAGCTCTGATACCATGTGTTGGGATATGAATACCTGGAAGCACATAATTGATTACCAAATACAAGCAACTTAATATGCAGAATTAACCAAAATCAATAAGTAACTAGAATCTCGATATAACACATGATATGAGAGACAATACACGACTTGTATTAAAACTCTTACAGAAAAGAATATAATAAAGAAGATGCCACTTCTTCTCCACCACCTCTTCAGAGGCTTTCCACACCTCAAGTGAATAGTAATTCTCTCCTCAAAGCTCTCTTTCTTAGGTCCCAACACCCAACTCAAACACTGAGTTGGTGTTCACCTTATACCTGTGCTCCACGCACACCACAAGTGTTACATGCACTCCACAAGTACATGAATGTACTCCAAGTAGATCTCCCCTAAACTTGCAACAACTTGCTCCTCAATAGACCTTACTTATGGAAGGATCTTCCTTGCCTTCCTCTTTTCTTTGAGTACACACCTGTACTCTAAATAGATCTCTCCTGATACTACTCCCTATTGTGTTGTTGTCTTCTCTGATCTTACACACCTACAAATCAATCTAGTTCTGCACACCTATAAACCTTGACCTTGCACACACATACACCTACATATCAATGATCTTACTTACCATGTAGATCTCCTATAGAAGCCATGCTCACCTGATGACCAAGATCATACACTCCTGAAGAACCCTGTTGATTCTCCAATCTAGCACCCACACTTGGTACTGTGGCACTAGGAAGAACACACCATTGCTCACCTCACACATAGAAGGAGCTTATAATAATGCTCTCTTACTCTCTAGCACAAGTTTACAATACAACCATGAGTCTAATATATAGATCTCATCCAAACAATAATTAGACACCTAATTACAATAATTAGATCCACAGCTCTCAGTCTAAAATTAGCTCTCAACATGCAAATACATGGTTCATTAGCTAACTACCCATAAAACACTCCAGCTCAAACCACACAGGTGACCGATGTCGGTCCCTACCTGCCTGGGGGTCACCGATGCCAACTGACTTTTGATCGACATCGATTGCCTTTTGATCTAATACTGCCGATGTCGGTTGGCCTGACTGACACCGGTGTCTGAGATGCTCTGCAACCCTTCTACAACCTCCTCCTCTATTTGGATCAGTGAAGCTTTTAGCTCCACAACCTAACAACAATGTAGGATGTGTCTCTCAAACAAATCCTCCTCTTGACCTCATCAAAATTCTAATGGATAAAATGAGCAACCTTGAGACATCTGTATCTAGATCGAAGAATATTTTATCTTACAATTAGATCTACAATGAACCCATTTACCCCTCTGTACCAATTCATCCATATCCAAACCAATGGGAAATCCCAAAATTTACCCTTTTATAGAGCAAAGAGGGCCCACAACAACACTTGTGAGCATTCAGGCATGCTTGTTATTTGATAGGACATGATGATGCGCTATTACTTCACACATTTCCCATATCACTTTTAGGATCTGATTTTGATTGGTATAGTTCCATCACGTGCCATTCACTATTATCCTTCACTCAACTTGCACAACTTTTTCTTGATCACTTCATCAATATTTCCAAAAACATTTCCATAAAAGACCTTTATTTTATTCAGCAATTTTATGATGAAGCTATTGTTTATTTCATTGCTCAGTGGAGAGGTCTCATAAACAAACTCTCCTTCTCCCTACCTCAACCTAATCTCATTGATCTCTTCTCTTGAGCATGTGCAACACATATTTCATCTACAGTCTAGGTGCAAACCTTTCGCACATTCGATAAATCATTCACAATGTCATGAAATCTTGAAATCCAAGCCATAGATGAGGATAGGATCAAATTTCATAATAAAAATTCTAAATATAAATCAAATGATCCTTCTTCATCTAAAAATTTCCATCCAAATCAAAAATCTAAAGGGTCTACAAATGTTGTGGTTGTGAAATCCACTTCTTCTACAAGTATGACTCAACCCATAACATAATTAAACCTAATCAACCCAACAAAGATCTTTGAACAATGATATGAATGATGATAGTATACTCCTATTAGGGAGTCATACACCTCTATTTTAGAAAATCTACTCAACCAAAGTGTTATCAACCTTCCTAACATAAAACCTCTAATCTAATTTGCTACTTCTTGACCTATTCTAATGTGGTTCAAAGAAGATGAGTTTTGCTAGTATCATCGCACCAAAGGCCACAATGTTAATGATTGAAAAAATCTTGAAATATTGTCCAAAATATGTTGGATAGGGGTGATCTTATTTTAGATAATTCAAATGCTCCCCCAAACTAAAATATGGACATATTCAAACAACCCTTCCCTAATCACACACCTAATGAAAACATAGTCCACACTACTCCTCAAACTTATTCAGATCATAAGATTCATACATTTAATGTGATCTTTCCCTTAACCCAACCATTTACACAATAGGAGGCACTTTTTTTACCTACTCCTACCCCACAAATGGTAGAAGTTGGTTTTAATCCATGTCCCCTTTTGGTAGAAGAACCTATTTCTCCTCTTCTACTTCCACATGAGTAAGAGCAACCTTTACCACTCCCATTATCCCATGAGGATTCACTAATTACCTTTTCACTTACTTCACCTACACTTTCAGAAAATGGAGATCATGCTTCTCTTACCCCTCAAACAAATAGTGAGAGAAATCCTTTGTTACTTCCTCTTCAACCCATAGAAGAAAGTGACTCATCCACTCTACTTTCACAAATAGATGATTTGGATTTCTCCACTTTAAAATTTGATGAAGAAACTATTGAACAACCCCAAACCAACCCATATTTCCATTTCTCTTACCCATGGAGGATATTACCTTTCCTATTGCTCATCCACATGTTGAAGGAATAATCATACCATTTCTTTATCCCATTAAGGAGTCCTTATCATTCTCCACCTACTGTAGAGGAACATACTTATTCATCTATTACTGAAGAAGATGACCCTATTTTGACTCTTTCCCATCTTTGGATGGAAATATTAGAGGCAAATAAATCTTCTTGTTAAGCATGGGATATACTGAGAGGGGGGGTGAATCAGTATATCATGTACCTAATAGTTCTTTCCTTTAACCAAAATCCACTTAATCAAATATTCAAGATATGCAATAAAACTCAAATAATAAACACCACACAAGATAGAGAGAGACACTAGATATAACGTGGAAACCCAATTTGGGAAAAACCACTAAGAATAATCTCAAGTATATGAATGGAGACCAACCCAAACAATATTTACAATCATAAACTTATAGGAGCACCAAAACTCTTTGCTGAGCACAAACCCAGCTATTATTCATGAGCACGAACCCACATGAGCACCAAACCCCTTTGTTGAGCACCAACCTAGCTACTATTCATGAGCACCAACCCACAAGAGCACGAACCCCTTTGTGTATAACACACACCTATCTCTCAATGTTGCCATCTCAACAAATGATAGTTCAATACAACATCTCTTTCCTCTCTCTCACCTTTGCTCTTCTAAGCTAGATACTACAATATCAAATCAACCTCTATTTCTCATATATTACAAATGGATTCTCAAGCCTTTATTTATATCTTTCCAAATGACCTTTGGCCTTCCGCCTTTGTGACCCTTCAATCCTCATGGAAAATGGTGCCAAACTTATATGACCCTTAATATTCAAGCCTTTGAAAAGTCATGTGGTGACCCTTCATGACCAAAAATGTCCTTCCCTCTTTTGTCTTTATCTTGGTGACTTTTTTTATTCCTTAAAGTGTCCCTTCATGAGAAATTGTGCCCTTCCTCTTTTGTCTTCACTTGGTGACTCTTGGAATTCCTCAAGATGACTCTTCATGGGAAAATGTGTCCCATCCTTCTTTTGTCTTTACCCCGTGGCTCTTTGACTTCTCCATGGGCCCTTCTTTTGTCTCAAATGCAACCAAAAATATATTCATTAATATTAAATAAATATTAACTCACATTAGCCAAGATAAATCTATTAAAAACAACATTAAATGCAATGGGGTCTTTATCACCAATAGTGCTAAACCTTTGACATTAATGACAATATTTCCAACAATCTCCCCCTTTGTCATTGATGAAAACCTCAATCCTGAAACTACCAAATCTTGTCACCTGTACATACTATCATTTGAAAACATACAATAACTCCCCCTTATTGTAGCAACCTGTACCCATTCCCTGTACCTATTTTCTACACATGTACCTATACCTATTATTCTCCCCCTTTGACATCAATGGCAAAGGGCTTACCTAGAGCTAACACTTAGCTCCCCCTCAATTGATGCTTAACCTCAATGGCAGGAAGTAAAGGAAATTACTCCCAACTTCTCTCATAGATAGTCAAATGTGTCTTTGGTAGTGCCTTTGTGAAAATATTTGCAATTTAATCAGTAGTACTAATATATTCCATCTTTACCTATTGATATGCAACCTACTCTCTCAAGAAGTGATATCTAATGGGAATATGTTTTGTTCTCGAATGCATTACTAGATTTTTCAAAATATTTATATCACTTGTGTTATAACAAAAAATGGAAATAGGTTCATCATACTTTACCTTGATATCTTCCAAAGTTTGCTTAATCCAAAGCACTTAATACAACATAATATTTCTGCAATATATTATGCTTCAGCTGTAGAAAGTGATATTGAGTTCTGCTTCTTGCTTAGCCATGATACTAAGCTATCACTAAGGAAGAAAGCCCCTCCACTTGTAATCTTTCTGTCATCTAAGCACCCTGCCCAATCTGAATCTGTATAAGCAACTAAAGTGAAATCCTTACTTGTGGGAACCATAATCCATAATCCAATGTCCCCTTGATATATCTGAATATTCTTTTCACCAACTGAACATGACTATCTCTTGGAGATGACTGATATCTTACAACCATACCTACTGCATGCATGATGTCTGGTCTCGATGCTGTCAAATATAAAAGACTACCAATCATAGATCTATACAAAGATTGATATATAACAAGTGAATGTACATCCTTGCTCACCTTATTTCATATACACAGGTGTGCCAACTAGTACACTATCCTCAAAACCAAATTTCTTCAACATTTCCTTGGCATATTTACTTTGAGATAAAAAAATTCCTTTATTTGATTGTAATATTTGTAATCC
Source organism: Torreya grandis (assembly GCA_037957365.1). Lineage (NCBI taxonomy): Eukaryota > Viridiplantae > Streptophyta > Pinopsida > Cupressales > Taxaceae > Torreya > Torreya grandis. The sequence goes on along the minus strand of JARHVA010005621.1, from coordinate 307,366 downwards.
TAAAAAAAATGATAATTCTCCAAGCATAGACATCTCAAATTCTTTTTGCATTCTATCAAAAAATTCTTTTGTCATCTTTTCAATATTTCCTCCAAAAATGATATCATCAACATATACCACAATAATCAATTGATGCTCACCTTCTATTTTGATGTAAAGATTACTATCAGCAAATCGTCTCTTGAATCCTTGATCTTGTAGGTACTTATCAAGTCTTGCATACCAAGCTCTAAGAGCTTGTTATAATCCATACAATACTTTCTTCAATTTGCATACATGATTACTAATATTTAAGAGAATAAACCCCTCAGGTTGCTCAATGTAGACCTCTTCTTCAAGATTCCCATTTAGGAAGGCAGATTTGACATCCATTTGAAACACTTTGAAATTTTTAAATACTGCAGATGCAAGAAATATTATAATAACCTCTAACCTTGCTACTGCTGCAAAAGTTTCTTCAAAATCTATTCCCTCAATCTGAGCATATCCTTTACATACTAATCTTGCTTTATTTCTGGTTACTTCTCCATTTTAATTCAACTTATTTCTATAAATCCATTTTGTTCCTATCACATTATGATCTTTTGGTCTAGGCACTAATTCCCAAGTATCATTCTTTTCTATTTGATCTAATTCTTCATCCATAGCCTTAACCCAATGCTCATCATGTCTAGCTTCTAAAAAACTTCTATGCTGAATTTTAGATAACAAAGAGAAATTAAGTTGTTTAGATTCACTTAACATCATTCATCTAGTGTGAATTCCTTCTTTTATGTCTCTGATGATGTCACTTTCATTATGATTTTTTTGAACATATTTGGATGGAATCTTGGTGCCCTTTTTCTCCTTCTCCTTTTCCTCATCTTCATCTGATTCTTCAAAGCCTTCCTCTTTAATGATTTTAGGAATGTCTATGAGATACTAATATTTTGTGTTCCATCTTTTTCTATCCTAACACTTTCACTGTCAATAATTTTCTTGGTTCTTTTGTTATAAAATTTATAAGCTTTACTTTTTCAAGAATAACCAAGAAATATATCTTCATCTGCTCTAGATTCAAACTTACCAAGTTTTTCATCCATTCTCTTTATGAAGCATTTACTACCGAAAACTCTAAAATAATCAACTGTTTCTGGTTTATATTTCCATAGCTCATAAGGAGTCTTGCCACTATTGAATCTTAATAAAGCTCTATTCTGAATATGCACTATTTTAGCAACCACCTCTCTCCAATATTTATTTGCTATCTTGGATTCATTTAGCATTGTCCTCACCATCTCCTGAACTATTCTATTTTTCCATTTAACTACTCCATTTTGTTGTGGAGTTATGGCTACTGAATACTGCCTCTTTATTCCATGATCTTCACAAAACTCAATAAATTGATCTGACATGAATTCTCCTTTTTGATTTGATCTTAGAGACTTAATCTTCAAATTAATTTCATTCTCAACTAATACTTTGAATGCTTTGAATTGTCTAAAAGCTTCTGATTTTTTATTTAAAAACATTATCCAAGTCATACGAAAAAATCATCAATAAGCAACATGAAATATTTATCACCTTGAGTACTTTGAGTCCTCATAGGTCCACATAGATCAGTTTGAACAAGCTCTAGCATTTGAGTGGTTGAGTACTTTTTTGTTTTGAACCACCTTCTAGCTATTTCCCATGCTGACAAGGTCCACAAAGCGTGTTAGATGCTTTGTGATCTTTGAAAGATTCCTGACTGCTTGCTTCTTACAAATTTTAACAAGATTGTCAAAATTTATGTGTCCCATTCTCCTGTGCCATATCCAACATTCTTCAATCTAACTCAAACAAAATTTTTGACCTTTGATGTCTGATAGCATATATAAGTTATTACCTATTTTCTAAGCTTCTGTAATCATTACATCTAAATATTTTCTTCTAATTTCATAAACTTATACATAAAAATTTAGTGTGTGCCCCTGATCACACATTGATTGACACTCAAAATATTATGCTTAAGACCTTCTACATATAAAACATTTTCAATTTTAGTTCTACCATTATCTAAACTTAGTGTACCTTTTTCAGCAATTCTGGTAGTAGTATTGTCCCCAAATTTCACTGTGCCACCATTGATCTTCTTCAAGGTTATGAACTTGATCTTGTCTCCTATCATATGCCTCGAACATCCGCTATCAATAAACCATGGCTTTTCTTCATTTCTTGCATGCAAAGTTGTCTGGACCAACATAGAACCTTCAGATTATTTCTTCTACCATGTCTAAACCTTTTTCTTGATGAATGGAGCCTTGAAACTCTGGTCCTTCTTGACTGACTCAAACACACTTCTACAATACTGAGCTATGTGTCCAAAGTTGTTACACTTGTAACAAATTATGTTCTCTTCATCAAAGCTTGATAGAGGATCAAAAGAGTTATAGCTTCTGCTTGACTCTACATGACCTTCCTTTTCCTTATTTTTGAGATTGTTAGCTCTTTCTCCACATTCTAATTTCTTATGACCATATCCATTACAATAAAAATAGTAACCATAAAAATAGGACCTATTTGTGAATCTCTGACCTAATTGCCTTTTATAGCTTTGTTCCTTCAACCTTCTTTGTCCTCTATATTCTTCACTTCTTCCCTTCTTGTTTCTTTATTTATAATAGCTTCAACATAGCTCTTCTTATTTTCAAAACTGATACCTATCTTATCTGATATTTCCTTTTGGCTTTCTAATATCTTATTCAACATATTAGTGCTATTCTCAAATTTTGAATCATTGACTATTTTATTATTGATTGCTTTCTCAATCTCTTCTTTTACAAGATAATTTTAGTAACATACCTTTCACATTCTTTTTTTGATATTTCCAACTGTGCCATTAGATCTTCTTCATTTTTATTGGCTTCTTCAAAGTGTTCTTGTAGATCTTGAATTATCTCCTTTGACTCCTTTTCATTTTTCTCAATTTGATGCTTCAATCTTCAATTTTTCTTTTCAACAACTTTCAACTCTTTTAAGGCACACATGAGTTCTCCTGCCATATTCACTTTGGCTTCATCCTCTTCTTCTTCTTGATCAACTATTCTTTTGCTTGCAAAGGCACCTTTATGTATTACCATCTTGTGCTTCCCTGATCTACCTTCAAGCTGTAAAACTTTTTCAAAACGGAACCTACTCTGATACCAATTGTTAAGCATGAGATATACTGAGAGGGGAGGTGAATCAGTATATCATGTATCTAATAATTCTTTCCTTTAACCAAAATCCACTTAATCAAATATTCAATATATTTAATAAAACTCAAATGATAAACAACACACAAGATAGAGAGAGACACTAGATATAATGTGGAAACCCAATGTGGGAAAAACGACAGAAAACAATCTAAAGTATATGAATGAGCACCAACCCAAACAATATTCACAAGCACAAACTTGTAGGAGCACCAAACCCCTTTGACAAGCACCAACTCATCTACAATTCGTGAGCGCCAACCCACAAGAGCACCAACCCCTTTGTGTATACCACACACCTATCTCTCAATGTTGTTATCTCAACAAATGACAGTTCAATACAACATCTCTTTCCTCTCTCTCACCTTTACTTTTGTAAGCTAGATATAAAAAATACAAATCATATTCATCTTTCACAATTACTCTTCTAAGCTAGATATTACAATATCAAATCAACCTCTATTTCTCATATATTACAAATGGCTTCTCAAGCCTTTATTTATAGCTTTCCAAATGACCTTTGGCCTTCCCCCTTTGTGACCCTTCAATCCTCATGGAAAATGGTGCCAAACTTGTATGACCCTTCATATTCAAGCCTTTGAAAAGTCATGTGGTGACCTTTCATGACCAAAAATGTCTTTCCCTTTTTTGTCTTTATCTTGGTGACTTTTCATATTCTTTAAAGTGTCCCTTCATGAGAAATTTCACCCTTCCTCTTTTGTCTTAACGTGGTGACTCTTGGAATTCCCCAAGATGACTCTTCATAGAAAAATGTGTCCCATCCTTCTTTGGTCTTTACCCTATGGCTCTTTGACTTCTCCATGGGCCCTTCTTTTGTCTCATATTCAACCAAAAATATATTCATTAATATTAAATAAATATTAACTCACATTAGCCAAGATAAATCTATTACAAACAACATTAAATGTAATGGGGCCTTTATCACCAATAATGCTATACCTTTGACATAAATGACAATATTTCCAACAATCTCCTCCTTTGTCATTGATGGCAACCTCAATCCTGAAACTACCACATCCTGTCACCTATACATATTGTTATCTTAAAACATATATTAACTCCCCCTTACTATAGAAACATGTACTTGTTCTTTGTACCTATTTTTTGCACCTTTACCTATACTTATTATTCTCCCCCTTTGACATCAATGGCAAAGGGGCTACCTGGAGCTAACACTTAGCTTCCACACAACTAATGCTAAACCTCAATGGTAGGAAGTAAAGGAAATTACTCTCAACTTCTCTCGCAGATACTCAAATGTGTCTTTTGGTAGTGCCTTTGTGAAAATATCTACAATCTGCTCTAAAGTACTAATATATTCCATCTTAACCTATTGATTTGCAACTTGCTCTCTCAAGAAGTGATATCTAATGGGAATATGTTTTGTTTTTGAATGTATTATTGGATTTTTTGAAATATTTATAGCACTTATGTTATCAAAAAAATGGAAATAGTTTCATCATACTTTACCTTGATATCTTCCAAAGTTTTCTTCATCTAAAGCACTTGAGTACAACACAATATTGCTACAATATATTCTACTTCAGCTATAGAAAGTGATACTGAATTTTTCTTCTTGCTTAGCCATGATACTAAGTTATCACCAAGGAATAAAGCTCCCCCACTTGTACTCATTTTGTCATCTGAGCACCCTACCCAATCTAAATCTATATAAGCAACTAAAGTGAAATATTTACCTGTGGGATACCATAATCCAATGTCCCCTTGATATATATGAATATTTTTTTCACCAACTGAACATGACTATCTCTTAGAGATGACTGATATCTTTCAACCATACCTACTCCCTGCATGATGATTGGTCTTGATGTTGTTAAATATAAAATACTACCAATCATAGATCTATACAAAGATTGATCTATAAAAAGTGAATATACATCCTTTCTCACCTTGTTTCCTATACACATCAGTGTGCCAACTGGTACACAATCCTCATAACCAAATTTATTAAACATTTCCTTGCTATATTTACTTTGAGATATAAAAATTCTTTTATTTGATTGAAATATTTGTAATCCTAAAAAAAATGATAATTCTCCAAGCATAGACATCTCAAATTCTTTTTGCATTCTAATAGAAAATTGTTTTGTCATCTTTTCAATATTTCCTCCAAAAATGATATCATCAACATATACCACAACAATCAATTGATGCTCACCTTCTATTTTGATGTAAATATTACTATCAACAAATCCTCTCTTGAATCCTTGATCTTTTAGGTACTTATCAAGTCTTGCATACTAAGCTCTGGAAGCTTGTTTTAATCCATACAATGCTTTCTTCAATATGCATACATGATTACTAATATTTGAGAGAATAAACCCCTCTGGCTACTCAATGTAGACCTCTTATTCAAGATTCCTATTTAAGAAGGCAAATTTGACATCCATTTGAAATACTTTGAAATTTTTAAATACTGCATATGCAAAAAACATTCTAATGGCATCTAACCTTGCTACTGGTGCAAAAATTTCTTCTAAATCTATTCCCTCAATATGAGCATATCCTTTACATACTAATCTTGCTTTATTTCTGGTTACTTCTCCATTTTTATTCAACTTATTTCTATAATCGCATTTTGTTCCTATCACATTGTGATCTTTTGGTCTAGGCACTAATTCCTAATTATCATTCTTTTCTATTTGACCTAGTTCTTCATCCATAGCCTTAACCCAATGCTCATCATGTCTAGATTTTGAAAAATTTCTAGGTTAAATTTTAGATAACAAAGAGAAATTAACTTGTTCGGATTCACTTACCATCATTCTTCTGATGCAAATTCCTTCTTTTATGTCCCCGATGATGTCACTTTCATTATGATTTTTTTGAACATATTTGGATGGAGTCTTTGTGCCCTTTTTCTCCTACTTTTCTTCATCTTCATATTATTCTTCAAAGCCTTCCTCTTTAATGATTTCAGGAATGTCTACTGGATCACTGATCTTTTGTGTTCTGTCTTCTTCTATCCTGACACTTACACTTTCAATAATTTTCTTGGTTCTTTTGTTATAACATTTATAATCTTTACTTTTGCAAGAATAACCAGGAAATATACCTTCATATTCTATGGATTCAAACTTACCAAGTTTTTCATCAGTTCTTTTTATGAAGCATTTACTACCAAAAACTCTAAAATAATCAACTTTTGTTGGTTTGTCTTTCCATAGCTCATAAGGAGTCTTGTCACTATTGACTCTTAATAAAGCTCTATTCTTAAATATGCACTACTATACCAATCACCTCTCTCCAATATTTATTTTCTATCTTGGATTCATTTAGCATTATCCTCGCCATCTCCTGAATTATTCTATTTTTCTTTTCAACTACTACATTTTGTTGTGGAGTTCTGGCTGTTGAATACTGTCTCTTTATTCCATGATCTTCACAAAACTCAATAAATTGATCTGACATGAATTCTCATCCTCAATCTGATCTTAGACACTAAATCTTTAGATTAGTTTCATTCTCAACTAATGCTTTGAATGCTTTGAATTGTCTAAAAGCTTCTATTTTTTCCTTTAAAAACATTATCCAAGTCATACGTGAAAAATAATTAATAAGCAACATGAAATATTTATCACCTTGAGTACTTTGAGTTCTCATAGGTCCACATAGATTAGTGTGAACAAGCTCTAGCATCTGAGTAGTCGAGTAATCTTTTGTTTTGAATTGGCTTCTAGCTTGCTTCCCATGTTGACAAGGTCCACAAAGTGTGTAAGATGGCTGTGTGATCTTTGGAAGATTCCTGACTACTTGCTTTTTACAAATTTTGACAAGATTGTCAAAATTTATGTGTCCCATTCTCTTGTGCCAAAGCCAACTTTCTTTAATCTGACTCAAATAATATTTTTGACCTTTGATGTCTGATAGCATATATAAGTTATTACCTATTCTCTAAGCATCTACAATCAATATATCTGAATCTTTTCTTCTAATTTCAAAACCTTCTACATAATACTTTAGTGTGTGCCCCTGATCACACATTTGAATTACACTCAAAATATTATGCTTAAGACCTTCTACATATAAAACACTTCTAGTTTTAGTTATACCATTATCTAAACTTAGTGTACCTTTTTTGGCAAATGTGGGAGTTGTATTGTCCCCAAATTCCACTGTGCCACCATTGATCTTCTTCAAGGTTATGAACTTACTCTTGTCTCCTGTCATGTGCCTCAAACATTTTCTATCAATAAACCATGGAATTTCTTCATTTATTTCATGCAAAGCTATTTAGACCAACAAAGAACCTTCAAATTGTTTCTTCTACCAAGTTTGAACCTTTTTCTTGATGAATGGAGCCCTAAAACTCTGGTCCTTCTTGACTGACTCAAACACATTTCTACAATACTGAGCTATATGTTTGAAGTTTTTACACTTGTAAAAAATTATGGTCTCTTCATCAAAGCTTGATAGAGGAGTAAAAGAGTTATAGCTTCTACTTGAATCTACATGACCTTCCTTTTCCTTATTTTTGAAATTGTTAGCTTTTTTTCCATATTCTAATTTCTTATGACCATATCCATTAAAATAAAAATAGTAACCATAAAAATAGGCCCTATTTGTGAATCTCTGACCTGATTGCCTTTTATAGCTTTGTTCCTTCCAACCTTCTTTGTCCTTTGTATTCTTCACTTCTTCCCTTCTTGTTTCTTTATTTGTAAGAGCTTCAACATAGCTCTTCTTTTCAAAACCAATACCTGTCTTATCTAATATTTACTTTTAGCTTTCTAATATCTTATTTAGCATATTAGTGCTATTCTCAAAATTTGAATCATTGACTATTTTATTATTGACTGCTTTCTTAATCTCTTCTTTTAAAGAGGCAATTTCAGTAACATACCTTTCACATTCTTTTCTTGATATTTCCAGCTGTGTCGTTAGATCTTATTCATTTTTCTTGGCTTCTTCAAAGTGCAATTGTAGATCTTCAATTATCTCCTTTGACTCCTTTTCATTTTTCTTGATTTGATGCTTCAATCTTTGATTTTTTTTTCAACAACTTTCAACTCTTCTAAGGCACACATGAGTTCTCCTTCCATATTCACTAAAGCTTCATCCTCTTCTTCTTCTTGATCAACTATTCTTTTGCTATAGAGGCACCTTTATGTATTGCCATCTTGTGCTTTCCTGATTTACTTTAAGATGTAAAACTTTTTCAAAAAGGAACCTACTCTGATACTAATTAGTAAGCATGGGATATACTGAGAGGGGATGGGGGTGAATCAGTATATCATGTATCTAATAATTCTTTCCTTTAACCAAAATCCACTTAATCAAATATTCAAGATATGTAATAAAACTCAAACAATAAACACCACACAAGATAGAGAGAGACAGCAGATATAACGTGGAAACTCAATGTGGGAAAAACCACAAAGAACAATCTCAAGTATATGAATGAGCACCAACCCAAACAATATTCACAAGCACAAACTTTTAAGAGCACCAAACCCCTTTATCGAGCACCAACATAGCTACTATTCATGAGCACCAACCCATAGGAGCACCAAATCCCTTTGCCTAGCACCAACCCAACTATTATTCATGAGCACCAACCCACAAAAGCACCAACCCCTTTGTGTATACCACACACCTATCTCTCAATGTTGTTATCTCAACAAATGATAGTTCAATACAACATATCTTTCCTCTCTCTCACCTTTGCTCTTCTAAGCTAGATATAACAAATACAAATCATATTCATCTCTCATAATTGCTCTTCTAAGCTAGATATTAAAATATCAAATCAACCTCTATTTCTCATATATTACAAATGGCTTCTCAATCCTTTATTTATAGCTTTCCAAATGACCTTTGGCCTTCCCCCTTTGTGACCCTTCAATCCTCATGGAAAATGGAGCCAAACTTGTATGACCCTTCATATTCAAGCCTTTGAAAAGTCATGTGGTGACCCTTCATGATCAAAACTATCATTCCCTCTTTTGTCTTTATCTTGGTGACTTTTTATATTCCTTAAAGTGTCCCTTCATGAGAAATTGCACCCTTCCTCTTTTGTCTTCACTTGGTGACTCTTGGAATTCCCCAAGATGATTCTTCATGGGAAAATGCATCCCATCTTTCTTTTGTCTTTACCTTGTGGCTCTTTGACTTCTTCATGGGCCCTTCTTTTGTCTCATATACAACCAAAAATATATTCATTAATATTAAATAAATATTAACTCACATTAGCCAAGATAAATCTATTACAAACAACATTAAATGCAATGGAGCCTTTATCACCAATAATGCTAGACCTTTGACATCAATGACAATATTTTCAACACTTCTCTCTCTCAATCATCTAAAGAAAAACTAGTTGAACCCACACTAATGACATCTAAACCATTTTCATGTTTAGTGGAAAATTTTGAATTCCTTGATTCTAAAAAATTAGATCAAGCAACATTTTGGGATTACCTTAAAACACCCTATCCAACATAGAGAGTATCTCCCTTTACTGCTAACCCTCTCATAACTATTTATCCTAAGGTTTTTGATAAGGTGTGAGTTGATTTACCTAAGCTTTCAGAAGCCTCCTTTCCTACTTCAGAGCCCTCCACCTCACATGCATCTTCCATATTAAAATAGATAAGATCTTTAGGCAAATAACCAGTTTCTAATCTAGTTCATCTACATATGAATTCAGATTTAACCCCTCAAAAACAAGGGGGTGTCTCTCTCCCTAAACCAAAGAAGAAAGGTAAAACCCCAAAACCTCACTGATCTACCCTTCTTCTGCCTTCAACCTTACCATCCATTTTGGGTCCACATCCCTCTACCTTGGTGTGAGTGTTTCCAACACATGTAAAACATAAAGTTACATTACCTCCATTATTGACATTACCACCTCACAAGCCTTCAAAATATAGCACCCTCATACCCAAACATAAAAAGTTGGAAGTGAAACATGTGGCTTCACTACCACCCAAAAGGATGTCACACAAGACTACACCCATTAGCACTAAACTCAAAAAATTGTCTACTCCACCTATGATAATGAGTGTTAACCCATTTCAAGGCTCCCAATTATTCTATGTATGCTATTTATTACATGCATCAGTTATAACTCTTACCTTATCAAACCATTTGATCTTCTTGGACCAAAATGATTATGGTTCAATTATTCACAAGTTTGTTTATATCATCATTCTTTAGGACATGATACTAAGAGTTGCAAAGCTTTCACAACAATCATTCACCACCATTTAGATGATAATGCTCTCTTGGGTGTTAAATCACTTGAAACTCCTAACATTCAACTCTTGGTATCTGTAATGCCTCACAAAACCCCCTTTCACATTAATCCCAAATATGTTATTAAACCTTCTCTATCATCCCCTTCACCTGTATTTCAGATTAACATGATCAATGTGACTACATGATCACAAAATTAGAATAATTCATCATTAGTTGTACAAGAGATGGTTTAATTAACACCATCTCTTGTACAAGTGATGATGACATTCTTACCTATATGAGTGCCAATGATTCATACATTAAACTATTTCTCCCTTTTAAGACATAAGTTATGTTAAAAGAATCAACCATCGACATTAACTTATCTTCTCATGATGACCCTCATATTCTTAAAATAGGCCAATCTCTAGATTCTTTCAAACAAACTAACTACACCACATTTCTCTATGACCATAGTAAAATTTTTGCTTGGTCTTATAAAGACATGCTTGGTATTGACCCTCGATCATAACCCATAATATTATCACTAATCATGATGCTAATCTAGTTAAGCAAAAGCTTCACAAAATACACCTTCATATTGCTCTCCTTGTCAAAGATGAGCTCCAACACCTCCTCTCTATTAACTTCATCCAACGTATTGACTACCTAAAATGTGTTTATAACATTGTACCTCTTATGAAAGTAATAGGGGGAATTCATATTTGCACTGACTACCACAACCTCAACCTTGCTTGTCTGAATGATGACTTTACTTTGCCAAGTATTAATCAACTTGTTGATTTCACAACCAGCCATGACATGTTATAAATTATGGATGGATTCTTAGGATACAATCAAATCCTAATTACCCCTAAGTATCAACACAAAATAACCTTTATCACTCCATGGGGAACTTTTTATTTTTAGGTAATGCCCTTTGGACTAAAAAATACTAGTGTCACCTATCAATGTGCCATGAGTTATATCTTTCATGACCTCTTACACACAATTATGGAGGATTATGTTGATGAACTACTCAGGAAATCTAAACTTTGTCAAGATCACTTAGGGGTCCTTAAAATCATTTTTACTCACCTTCTTCAGTATAATGTTTGACTCAATCCAAAGAAGTGTGTCTTTGGTGTTATTTATGGAAATATCTTAGGCTTTATCATCTCTCTTCGAGGTATTGAAGTTGACCCTACTAAGGTTTGAGCAATCCTCAAAATGCCTCCACCAACTACAATCACACAACTCCACAACCTCCAAGGTAAACTCCAATTGATTCATCACTTTATCTCTCAGCTATCAGATTGTTGTCAACCTTTTCACCATCTTCTGAAAAAGGAAATTCCTTTCCATTGGGGTGAAAATTGTGAGGAAAATTTTGATGCACTCAAATAATATCTCCTTTCTCCACCCATCCTTATTCCACCTAAAGAGGACCAACCTTTATATATTTATATCTCATCAACTGCCCATTCTGTAGGAGCTATGATAACACATAGGGATGATCACCACCATGAAAATTAGTCTATTACATAAGTTGAATGCTTATTGACTATGAAAATCACTACACTCATATGGAGAAGTTGTGCCTTACTTTGGTATTTATAGCTTCTAAACTATGACATTACCTCCTCAACCATAAAACTTATGTCATCACCCACACTGATCCTCTCAAATACATGTACTCTAAACCTTACCAATAACTAGTGCATCACTCGATGGCTTATACTTCTAGATAAATTTGATTTGGAATCCATCCAACATAAGTCCATCAAAGGGCAAACCATCACTAAACAACTAGTTACCACTCCTCTCCATGATAGCCAACCCTCAAATCTAGAATTCATTAATGAGTCTATTGATGTAATTTATACTAAATATATCACCTATCAAAGGATGATGTTCTTTGATGGGTCTAAATATCAAAATAGTGGGGGAGTATGGGTTATCCTAATCCCTCTTGATGGTGAGCTGATTCCTTTATTGTTTAAAATAGGCTTTGATTGCACCAAAAACATGGTTGAATATGAAGCCTTAATTCTAGGGATTCAAATCATTATCTTCATAGGAATCCAATCCATAACCATTTTTGGTGACTCACAATTAGTCATCAACCAGATCAATGGTTCTTATCTATGTAAGAATGAGACTCTATAGTGCTACAAACATCATGTAGATACCTTATTAGAATCATTTGGCCATTACCTTTTGTAGACCATTCCTCACTCAACCAATAAGTTTGTAGACACAATGGCTTCTTTAGCCTCCCACATATCCTCTTCCTCCTCTTCTTCCAAAATCTACGCCACTATACATTACCTAACTTTGCCTTGTTACATTTCCTCCAACATCCTCTTTATGGGAAATATCACTAATGATCTACACAACTTATGGTATACTCAACTCACAGATTACCTCTCCTACTCTATTACTCCTCCTAACCTCTCTTAGAATGAATGGCATGCATTCATAAAGTGTGCTACATGTTACACTATTCTAGGGGGACTTCTCTACAAATAGGGTTTTGATGGTCTCCTCCTTAGATGTCTCACTAATAAAGAGATTCCCTTTGATATTAATGAGGTTCATGATGGGATTTCTAGTGGTCATTTTAATAGTCATGCCATTTCTAAATTTCTCCTTCACCTTGGCTATTATTTTCCAACAATCTCTCATGATTGTATTGACTATGTTAGATGTTGTCTCAAATGTCAATAACATGCCAATTTATTTCACATTCTTAGTCATGCCTTACAAGTCACTAAGAACTTTTGGCCCTTCTCTCAATGGGGTTTAGACTTAATCAATGAGATTAACCCTCATTCCTCTCTTCATCACTGATCAATAATAATAACAATAGAATACTTCACTAAATGGGTTGAGGCCATTCCTCTAATATCCACTAAAGATGATAAAATCATTAAATTTATCAACCATCATATCATATGCCATTTTGGTGTACCTTACAAACTCATAAATGACAATGGTAAGTCTTTCAAAAACAAGACTATTCGGCAACTCTATAATGCCTTTGGTATCAAGCTCAACTTATCTTTACCCTATTTCTCATAAGCTAATGGGTAAGATGAAGCCTCTAGAAAAACTTTGACCAAAATCCATATGAAAGTGGTTAAGTCTGCTAGTAAGGATTGACACATTCACATCTCCTATGCTTTATGGGCTTACTGTACTATCATTCTCACTTCTAAAAAAACTACACCTTTCTCTATGGTCCATGGGATGAAAGCTATTTTGCCCCTTAAAGTCCAAATTCCTTCTCTTTGCATTTCACTACAAGACATTTTAACTAATGAAAACTTTGACCAAGAATGTTTGGCTTAACTTGAGTTTCTTGATTAATGTTGTCTCATAGCCCTTAACCATCTCCACATCTACCAAGAGAGTATCAAATGTGCCTATGACAAAAAACTAAAAGAGCATGATTTTAAAATTGGAGATCTCATCTTAAAGAAAAATCAACATGTGACTAACTTGAAAAAAAGCAAACAGGACAAGTTTTCTCCCAATTGGCGAAGACCCTACATTATAACTCATAAATATGGCTATCGAGCTTATTTTTCATCTTCTCTCGAAGGACGAACATAACCTAAATCTCTAAATGTATTGTATTTATGACCATTCTTTTGTTAACTAAGTGACACTTTACCTTGTGTTTAACTTAAGCTCATCCCTTGAGAAAACCCACTATATTCATATTCTCTTCACCTTACCCTTATTTCTCCACACTTAGTTAACCTACGAAGTGTTTTGATTTTGTCCCAAAATGTGGAAAAGCCTTTAAGCCTCTATATACGTGTCCATGATTAAAAGTAACAAAAAGACTAAAAGAATCAATAGCAAAATAAAATTATATGGGATACATCAACCACTCCAAATCATGCCTAGATATTAAAAAAAAGTAGACTTCTCCCTTGAAGGATAGCTACATTCAAATAGACTACTCCCTTGAAGGACAACAATTAAAAACCACGAAAAAAAAGACTAGACCATACCCTTGAAGGACGGCTAAGTCAACAAACCACTATCGAAGGAATATATGATTCAGAAGCTTCCCTATTGATCATATTCATCCCATTGTGAGCTTCTCACATTGATTAGATTATAAAACACAAGTAAAAATAAAGAAAAAAACAAAGCAACACAATAACTCTATGTCATGGAATTGTCTATAGTCACTCTCAGGCAACCCAAAAATGGGGTATACCATTATTACTCCAAAGGTTATGCTAGCTCACTACTATTCCATTTCACACCCTTTTTCCCTCAAAAAAGAAAACACACATTTTCAAGGGACTTTGAGCTTACTTAACACAAGGTGATAACCACACCTTTCTAACTCACAAATGGTCAACTAATGCAATACATAAAAAAGGTTCAAAATTTAGCACCTATTTTAATTATTATTTTGGTTTGTGTCAATAACAAACACCTTATCTCTCTCTTTTACCTTTTCTCTTCACATGTTGACTTTTTTATAGATACATTTTCCAATATAAGAACTCACCATCTCAACTCATAAATATAATAACTCTAAATCCTACAACTACCCCAAAACTAATGCCTAAAACCAATCATTTCTAGTATATAACATCACATATATGGGACAGTGCTAAAACTGGAACATGACCATCATTTTCCTAACTAACAATACATAGGAATGATGCCACAATTCCCAAAACCATCACTTATTCATATACCCTCACATATGGAAACTATAGAAACCAAACAAACATGACCAACACATTCATTTCTAGTATACACCCAATCACACATATGGAAGGCACTAAGAAAGAAACTTAAACATAATTTTCCTAAAAACCAATACATAGGAAACAAATTAAGACCAAACCACTCATTTTCAATATGACACCAATCACATATGTGGTAAATACTACGAATACACCTGAACCAATTTCCTAAAAACTAATACATAAGAAATAAACCATGACCAAAACATCTATTTTTAGTATAAACCATCACATCTAGAGCATGCTAAAAAATAAAAATTAACCAAACATATACCATTTAACATATGGACAGTGCTAAGCCTTTATCTCATAAACATAATAATTTCATTTTATACATATATCATCACATATGGGAAAGCTAAACATGAAAATCTCATCTACTATGGATATGCCATCACATACATGGACGTGCTAGTAAACCAACATCATCATTATGTCAATATCATAACCATTCATCCAAAATCATAAACATATACATGATAATAATGTTTACATTATCATCACATCAAATAAAACATCTCATCATATATACACGTGCTAAATCAATTAACATCATATAAAAATATCAACATCTCTCATCTCATCTCTCTCTCATATACATCTCACATCATCGACTTGTAGGCTAGTAAATATACAAAAAATGAATAAATACAAAAATATCTTTCAAAGTCATGATCAACACAGCCTCTTCAAAATCACAGTAGACATGATGAGGCAGTGCCACCACTACCCTCTCCCTATCTCCATCATGCACTAGAACCTAAGGTCCATGTCTCTGATCACTCTTATTCCCTGATTTTTACAAATCTAGGAACCTATAGAAATTTGTGGATTACCCTCTCATAATATATGATCTCATCTAATGCAGTATTATATATTTTTAGAGATACAGTCTATGGAGGACCCATGACACCTGCCTATCCTACTACCTCTAGAGGAGGAGGAGGAGGAACAACTACCAATGCCCATGTGGCTGACCTCAACTGATCTCTCTCTATTGTCAATGAGGTCACTCATCCCTATAGACTAGCCACCTGACTCTAAAGATGGCCTACTCAACCATATAACTCCAAGACCTTTGCCTATGACGAATATTGTGAAAGGACTGTAGCATCTTTCTCCCATATGGCCATGTCCCTAGCATGTAATGATGTATCCCTCTCTAAACTATAACATCTCTAGCCTACATAATCACATCTCTTGCCTAAATAACATCTCTAGCTTGTAATTCTATATCTCTCTCTAGAATCATAACATCCCTGGCCTACATGGACATATTCCTCTCTTATATGGCCACATCTCTAGCCTATAAAGTATAATCTCTCTCACGTGCTAAATCCTACATCTATGGAGCTGGTGTCCTAACTAGTATAACTAGGTGTAGTCCTATCCACCATGCCTAGTATTCCATAGTACATCTAGCATCAACCATATCTACAACTACTGACAACTCCTCAAAATCAAGACCATCTATCTCCAATGGAAAATGGAGTGGTACCTCAATGTCATCACACCTATATCTAGGGAAAGCAGGTGGAACATCCTGCACAAGGTTGAGCTATCTCTTGACCCGTGCTATCGGTATCATCTTGAGCTCCCCTACTCTCTTACCTCTGACCCATAGGGTTCTCTACAACCCAATGAGCTCTTCCCCCTGACCTCTAAAAATTGGATACATTAAGTAGGGGTGCCAAATAATATCTCCTAGACTCAAGCCATCTAGTAGCCCTCTGTAGTGCATGATATTTCACACAATGCCATCAACTCATGTATGTGCCATGGTCTCTCACCATTATCTAAACTTGATTTTGAATCTTACTATAATCATGGATGGTAGTCCTAATGTCTATGTAACTGTGACGTGCTCATATGCCCAACAATGTAGTAGGTGCCCAACACATAAACTATAGAATTTATGTAGAGGCAAACCCCACAAATCTCTATACAACTGAGCCAAGTATACATGCCCCCATGAAAAAACTATCCTCTACTTTATCATCTAATCCAAGACCCCTATCAAGGTGATAAAAAGTTTACCACCATTTACATCTGGCAGTGCATACACGGTGATGTCAATCATCATCATGATGTTAAGATGATGCTTCTCTTCATCCACCAAAAATAGACGCTCATAAGTGAATGATGCAGAGTGATATGTAATCTCACTCACATGCTCACTGAATAATGACACCATATAGATGTCATGCTCCTCCCTCATATATGAAAAAATATACTCAACCTATAGTGATAATCTAAGAATCTCGTATACATCCTCTAGTATGACTGTCATTTCACCAGTTGGTAGGTGAAATATGTTGGTGGTATGATACCACCTCTCAATCAGCCTGACCATCAAACTAACTTCTTGAGTGACATGACAATACTACCACACTCTACCAAGACCAACTATATCCATGTGGTCCCATTCATCTCCTAACACATCTCTCCTAATCCTAGTTATAAGTGTTGAAAGACAATCTCTTAGGGTCAACTCATGCCTCACCTACAACCATAAACACACAAAATTAATCAATAGCTCTTTCTCACCACTACCTTAACCATTTTCCCTATCCCATGGGAGAACTACATTGGCCTAAGGCCCTTTTGGGCTATATAGGTAGCACTCAGTAGACATGAGTTTTTTTGGGGCTAGCTTAGTTGTCTACCCACCTAAATATCCAACCTATCCCTTTTTACCCAAGGCATTTCAACTTATCTATCTTAAACTAGACCTTTCAACCAATATCTCACTTTTCAACTAAGATAAAAATATTCTATGCCACATGATTTTAATATTCCCTAAGGCCTTATAGTTTTTCAACTCTTTTTATTCCCATTTTTATCCCTTTTTTACTTTAACAAGTCCATCAATGTTGATTGCTTCTCTACCGACATTGGTGCCTAAACTATCAACTTTAGTGCATAACACACCAATGTCAGTGCCTTCACCATTGATATTAGTAGACAAACCTTCACTGACATCAATGATATGCCACCAACAACAATGATTGGTTTGACTCTAGGGTTGAATGCTGGTCATTTCCCATTTCCATTTTTAAACCTAAACTACCCCAAAACACACCCAAAAAAGCCTACACATACTCCTACCCTCCCCACTACCTAAACACACCTCACTAACAACCTATTACACCCTGTATTCAACTCAATTCAAAAATTACCAAAAAAATGCAAATTAATGGTTTAAAGGACCCTACCTCATCTCTCTACCTCCATTGAGCTAAGATGACTGGTGCCTGTATTGCCATGCCTCCAGCTGGGTCTCCACCGCATCCCATCATTTTCTCAAACATTTTGGATTTTTCTTACTCTCTAACTAATCAACACACAAATGACATTGGTTGGCCACCTAGCCCCTTTTTCTTAGGCTTGGTCAGCCATCGATGTCAATAATTTTTGCCCTAGGTCACCAACATTAGTAACTTGAACATTGATGTCAGTATAATATCATCGACATTGATACCATGCAATGGAATTTTAATGCTTTCACATCACTTTTTATAGTCCCTTATTCATTATACATTACCCTTACACACACCCTACCTTTACAAACTTGACTATGGGGATCATTTTCATCTCCACTAATGCCAATAATTACCAAAACACATGTTTCATTACAAACCTACTCCTTACATTTGAGTTTGGTATCTTGATCATTCATGTTATCTAGTACACATTGACAATACCTTAAATCTATGACTATCAATTAATTTGGATCACCACTAACTGATCCTATCACCTATGACCTATTGTCTTTTTAGGGGCACTTCCTACCTCAGATACTTTAAACATAATTCACCATTGGATTTATAGTTTTGGTTGATCCTACCTCCTCAGCTATCACTCACATGTTGTGCCTTGGTAATTTAAATCATAATCCTCCATGACCACACCTATTTTTAACTTATCAACACAACTTTCTAGTACTTTATGACCATGAACTCATCTCTGCACTACTATCCCATAACTAACCAATCTCATTTACTCCTTGTCAAATTGGTCACTAATTTTGGGTTTTTTCCAATCAATTCCCATTTTGAGGGGGAGGATATCACACCCCATGACTAGACCACTCAACTTTCATTTTTATTTTGTAACTTTCTAGCATAACTTACCAAGACAAAAAGGGGAGAATGTAGACACCAAAATAATGTTACACAAGTGTATAACGTGTTGTGTCAAAATCCACCTTAAATCCCCTTTGTAACAAGTTTTCCTAACCCATGCCTTTAACCCATAGACTTAATCCATTAATTAAGATTAATTGAATATTCCCTATGCCACCTTGCCTAGCCACCTTACCCCAAGACCAATTCTCCTCTTGTGAATCGCCATTAGACTTCATCTCCTAGAAGTAACTAATTCTTACCCTATAAACCAATTTCTAACTAATTACCTTACACCTAACCTCGTATATTGACCATTTCTTAATGGGTGTCACACTTGGCACAGAGAAATGGAAGAAAGGAGACAAAAGTAGCCCTTTTGACCTATTCTTATGCCACCAACATTAGTCAAACCTTGACTAACATCAGTCAATTTAAGACTGACATTGGTAGAATCACTGATGTTTATTACTTAATTGACATTCTAAACCCATTATGGGACCCCACAAACATTCTCTCTCTCTCCAAAAAAAACTCACTCAAGAGATTCAAATCACTCTTACCAAGCTTTTGGTGTTTATCCATTAGAACTAGCCTCATAGCTTCTCTATACCAGTCAAATCCTAAATTGGAATTGATCCATTGTGCAAAGAACTTGAACTATGATGAACAGGTACCACACACTCATCTCTATTCAATTAATCACCTTAACAAAGATTTATCAATAGTATTTCTTTAGGTACTTATATCATTTAATCATCCTTATATTTTGTGAATTCTTATTATTTTTTATTAGTGTCTACACAAGTTCCATTCATCTTGAAGGAGTTGTAAAAATCCTTCATCTCCGTATCTCTACCTTAACCAAACCAAATTCTTCACCTAGATTTGTTAACATCTCTCTAACCCCTCATATAACTCTTTTCCAACTCCCATTAATCTATCAAATATCCTTCTCAGCACTTAGGAAAACCTTCTAGGAAATTTTGACTCCATTTCCCCTATCGACATTAGTTATCCTACTGACAACAATCATATTACCCCTACCAACATTGATTACCTTACCGATGTCGATGGCTACCCTTTTACCCAAATCCCCTTGAACCATCTTGAATATCCCTCTAACAAACCAAAATTGTATTTTGCTTGCTCTGTGATACTAACTGCTACACACAAGTTAAAAAAAATGTAAATATAACTCTCTCTCTCTTTCTATTTTTACTTTACTTTGTCATTTTATTTTTAACTCTTTGTATTAAATAGTAGACTATCATCCCTCAAGAAGTTTGTCACTTTTTGGATTAGGAAAGTTTCTTGGCAGCCCACTCACCGACCTACTAACAAATATTTTGTGGCAGTGTGTTCTTACTTACAAGTGGTCCTCCCTAGCCAAAGAGGAGTTCTCAACTTTATTTGGATATGGTGTGCAACAATCTGGGTACATATAATCACTAATCCCCAACCTTTTTTTCATGTTTCTCACTTCTTAAATTTAATCAAAATAATTGAAACACCAACCTTGTCACCTTGAAGAATTCAAAAATACCTTATGTTCATTTATAGGATCCTAATCCATCCAATCTTAATTACAACATACATCAATAAAACCCACATCAAAAGGGTGATGATTGATGAGGGAGCTAGCATCAATATTTTCTCCTCCCATACTTATGACCATCTACAGTTACCTAAAAACATCATGTCTAAAATATCAGTGGTCCTTCAATCTTTCAATGATATTATGGCTACCACATTGGGCATAGTTGTCCTCCACATCTATGTAGGGCTTCTTACTATTCTTGAACTCATTAATGTTGTAGGAGAGTTTTAATACAACATTTTACTTGGATGCCCCTAGATTCATGCCATGAGTTGTGTCCCTTCCACCCTACATATATGTGTCAATTTTGAACATGAAGGGAAAGTTGTGATTATCTAAGATGACCCTAGTCCTTTTACATCTTGAAATATGACATATTGGCCCAATGATGTCCTTCTTTCTCTTTTATCCAGCACATAACCATCTACCAACAACACAACCTCACCAACCAAAACCCATAGCAGTTCCAAACCTAATGTTGATGAAGCTTCTTCCTAGATTCCTATAAAAGACACCGTGACAATGACATTCCAACATCTTTCTTTTGGGTAATATAGACTCTTAGCCTGAGATGCCTTCCTTACCCCCTAAGAATATGGTAATCTTAGACTTGACCCTTCTTATGACCCTAACATTGGAACCATCATCTCAATTTGTCTCCCTAACCATCAAATGAATTTCATTTATGGGGGACTTGATCAACCACTTCTAGACCCTACCTCTACATCATCCATCCAACCATTTACCTATAACTTTTCCTATCTTATCAAACTAGAGTTTACTAAGTTATATGTTCATAGATGTGCTTATAAAGGATTTATCCTTGATCACTATGAATAAGGGCCTCATGAGTTACCCCATCTCAAAAAATTTCAACCTCACGAGTCATTTGGCCTTGGGTATGAACCACCTCAAGAATCCATCGATTCACCCAAACCCATTGCCACGATAGAGGAAGATATCTCATCCTTACCAACCCAACAAATTTTTCCACCTGAAGACCTTGATATTATCCCTACTAACTTATTTTTATCAATATTATAAGTTTAGGCCCTCTCATCTACCACAAGAGTGGCCAAACCAATGTTTTTCACTTGTACATCCTAAAATGGAAGAGATCGATTCTCCCACCATCAACACCATCCAACATTATGATGATGATTCCATTCTTAACTACTTTGGTATGGGAGATTATTCTATCCACAAATCCCTTCCTCTTGAGGCCCTGACTATGTTGAAGAAATCTATTATTGATATCAACTTGGGCACTCTAAATAACCCCTACATTGTCAAATTAGGCCAATCATTAAATACCAAGGAACTTTAGGATTTCTCCTCTTTCCTCCAAGACTATATCATAGCACTCACTTGGTCTTATAATGATATGCCTAGGATTGACCCCACCATTGCTACCCATAACATAGTCACTCATCGTGATGTCAAGCCTATTAAAAAGAATCTTCAATGCATGTATCCCCACATAACCTTTCTTGTCAAAGAATATCTTTAGTATCTCTTATTCATAAACTTCATTCAACCCATTGACTACCCCCAATGGGTCTCAAATGTTGTACCTATCACCAAAGTCACTAGGGGTTTATGCCTTTGTGTTAACTTTCATGACCATAGCCTCACATGTCCCAAGGATGACTTCCCTTTACCTAGTATTAACTAGCTTGTTGATCTTATAGTTGGCCATGAGATGTTATCTCTCATGGACGAGTTTTCAAGTTATAATTAAATCTTGATTACTATTGAAGATCAACATAAAACTACCTTTACCACCTCTTGGGTAACTTTCTACTATAGAGTCATGCCTTTCATCTTAAAGAACACTAGTGCAACTTACCAATGTGCCATGATTTATATTTTCTATGATATCATCCATAAAATTGTAGAAGACTATGTGGATGACCTTCTCAGGAAATCCAAACTCTCTAAATATCACTTGACTACTCTTGTGATTATATTTGAGTGCCTCATCCATTTTCATGCTCATCTAAATCCCAAGAAATGCATTTTTGGGGTCCTTTTAGGAAAGCTTCTTGGCTTTATCATCTCTCTTCATGGAATTGAAGTAGACCCTACTAAAGTCAAAGAAATTTTGGACATGCCTCCTCTAACTAACCTTGAGTATCTCTATATCCTACAGGGAAAACTTCAATCCATTCACTATTTCATTTACCAACTTTTTGACCTGTGTCAACCTTTTCATCACCTTTTGAAGAAGGATTTATCTTTAAAATGGAATAGTGATTATTAGAAGGACTTTTATTCACTCAATTAGTACCTTTTGTCACCACTTATCCTCACCCCTCCTAAGGATGACTACCCCTCTTACCAATATATCTCTACCATCAACCATTCCTTACGGGCAATGTTTGCTCACCAAGATGAAAAACACAAAGAGAAATCGATATACTACATTAGCCATATTTTTGTATAGTATAAGAAATGATATATACACACTAAAAAACTCTATTTATCATTGAAATTCATGGCCACCAAACTCTACCACTACCTTCTTAACCATAAAACCTATGTCATCACTAATACTGACTCACTCAAATACATGCACTCTAAACCATAACAAAATTAGTGTATGGATAAGTGGCTCATGATCCTAGTTAAATTTGACCTTGATTTCCTCCAATATAAGTTGATTAAAGTTTAGGTCATTGTCGATAAATTGGCTGAAGCGCCTTTAGAAAATAACTAACCACCTCCTCTTGCCTTTTCGAATGACTCTATCACGACTATTTTTCAAGAAGATGACATAACCTACCAAATGACCATGTTATTTGATGGCTTGAAATTCCAATATAGATGGGGTGCCATAGTTATTCTCATTACTCTTAATGGTGAACCCCTTCCTCTCTCCTTCAAACTTGATTTTGAATGCACCAATAATATGGCTGAGTATGAAGCCCTAGTGATAGGTCTCCAAACTACTCAAAACTTGAGAATTAAGATAATCCATGTCTTTGGTGATTCCTAGATTGTATTAAACTAGGTCAATGGATCCTATTAATGTAAGAATGATGTCTTGATAAATACAAACATTTAGTTGACAAAATCTTAAAACCATTTGAACATTACCTAGTCCAATATGTTCCCTGATCTACTAATAAATTTGTGGATATAATGGCATAACTTGCTTCTCAGATCCCTTAGCCTTCTAATTCTAAAATATTTATCATAGTTCATCATTTTATGACACCCTCTTATGGCCAATCCAACATCCCTAATATTTTTAATGTGTCAAAATCCCATTCTGACATTTGGTATGGCCAAACATTCAACTACCTCAAACTATGCATTATTCCTCCCAACCTCTCCAGGAATGCTGGAAGAGATTTTAGTCATAATACCTCTCATTACACCATACTAGGGGAACACTTTACAAATGTGGTTTTGACAGTCTCCTTCTTCATTTCCTACATAGCCATGAAGCTTCCCATCCCATCAAAGAAACACATGATGGCATCTATGAGGGACATTTTAACATCCTAGTGGTCACTAAATGTATCCTTCACCTTGTTTACTATTGTCCCACCCTCAACCAAGACTATTGTGATTATGTAAAATAGTGTGTTAAATCTCAATAACATGCCAATTTACATCATGCACCAACCAATAGCCTCCAAGTATCTAAGGACTTTTGACCTTTCTCTCAATGGGGGCTTGATCTCATTAGGGAAATTAACCCCCATTCTTCATAGTGACATAGCTCCATCATCACAACCACCAAATACTTCACAAAGTGAGTGGAAGTTATTCCTATAATCTCTAACAAAGCATAAAATATTGTTGACTTTATCAACCACCATATCATCTGTCACTTTGGTGTTCCTCATAAGATTATCACTGATAATAGTAAATATTTTAATAATAATCAAGTCCAAGGTTATTTGATGCATTTGGCATCAAGTTAAGCATTTCCTCACCTTACTGACCATAAGCAAATGGACAAGTGTAAGCCTCTAATAAAACCCTCACCAAAATATTAACCAAATTTTTTAGTGCTTTAAGTTTGGATTGGCACTTATACATCCCATTCACCTTATGGACCTATTAAACTAGCATTCCAACCTCCACTAGTTCTACCTATTTCTCTCTAGTCTTCATAGCAGAGGCAGTCTTGCCTCTTGAAGTCCAAATCCCCTCTCTTCACATATATTTGAAATAACTCATTTTTTAGAAAGATTTTTGTGAGCATCATTCAGCTCAACTTGAGCTACTTGATGAGCATAATTTAGCAACTCTCACCCACCTCCATATCTATCAAGAGAATATCACATGTGTTTATAACAAGCACATCAAATAATGAGAATTCAATATTAGAGATCTTGTCCTAAAAGAAAACAAACATGTGACCAACATGGAGAAGAGTAAATGATGTAAGTTTTCTTTTAATTGGATTGTACCCTATATCATCACCCATAAGTATGGATCAGGAGCTTATCATTTATC
Organism: Torreya grandis; assembly: GCA_037957365.1. NCBI lineage: Eukaryota > Viridiplantae > Streptophyta > Pinopsida > Cupressales > Taxaceae > Torreya > Torreya grandis. The sequence goes on along the minus strand of JARHVA010005621.1, from coordinate 281,952 downwards.
CTCTCTTGAAGGCAAACCAAAACTTGATCCTCTCAAAACTTCACATCTAAGTCCATATTTATATTAAATAAGGATCAAGCTCACCTATTTGTCTAACTTAAGCTCATGCCTTGATAATGAGATCTTAACCTTCACCCACATTCTTCCTCCCCTTTTGAGGACAATTGACTATAACATAGAACCATGTGATTAATTGTTATAGTCATGGCCTAATCCTATATATGGGTACCATGGCTCTACCCATAGCATGGTTCTCATGGATACTTTTCATCTCTAACAAGATGGAATCCCATGGTTATTATCTCTCAAAACCACACCCTTTTGCATATCATTGACCTTCTTATGTTAAGTTTTTCCCTCACAAAGTTAAACCTCTAAACCTAATTAGACCAATCTATTTCATCATGCAACAATTAATTAGGTCAATATTTTAAGCATTGTAAACTACTCCCTCAAAGGACAACTATGCAAAAACAAAATTAAATATTGCCACATGTAAGGTAGACTACTCCATTGAATGATAACTATCAAGAACATTAAAAATGAATACAATAAGATTATACCAATCCCTTGAAGGATGGCTAAGTTAAGTTTGTAAAATGTAGAGAATTATCGTGGAAGCTTCCCACATTAATCAGCTTCCCATTTACAACAACAAAGCAAAAGACCTACTATCGCAAAAAATTCTAAAGCCATAATCAACTTTCAGATGTAAACTTCCCATATTGATTAGTCTACATCTAGCATATGACATGGACTTGTGTATTACCATTATGAGGCCAATTATAGAATGGGTACACTAATTCATATAAGGTTATCATACATATCACCTGTTACCCTTCACACCACCTATCACCCATCTTCCCTTTAGACTATCTGTAAATCAAGGGATTTAGAGCTTAAATGACACCTTATGATCAAGAGACCTTCTTTATCAACTAACAACCATTCATTCACAATGTTTGAAGGGCTTATATTCATTAAGTTGATTCACTTCAAGTTTGTTTTTAGTCCTTGTAAATAACAATGCATCGGGCCCTATTCTTATCCTAATGTGCCTAGTTGATGTTTTCACCATGACATGTAACATCTAACATTGCAATAATAATATTCATTCCTTTTACATTGAGTGAGATTAAAACAACCATAACCATACCAATCATAACCATAACCATAACATTTAACAAACAACATCCAAAACATTTTATATAGGTTTACATTAAACTATTCAATATTTCATGTAGGGTGTGAGGTGTCACACAACACATACACAGTTATTAAGCTATCCACGTTTCACCTAAAGCCCCTACATACATTATTTTCCTACCTAATCATTAGACCAATTATTTGGTGACTCTATATTTGTGTTTAACCATCCTTTTACTTAATTACTCCCTAAACTAACATCCTTAGCATTCCCTATCTTAGTAATCACTAAAGGGTATGCAATGTTCTCTTCTCCCACATTCATCCCCATAGGGAAAGACTCATACTCTACTCTGGGTCTTTCACAAAGATACATTCACCTTGTTTCCCCTTTTACCCTCCTATTCCTACCAACCCATTACTACATGCTTTGAATGTTAGACTGTAACCATTGGCAGTGTCTGCTTAAACATAACAACCTTTTCTTTTATTCTAATGAAAAGCTCATCCATAGTAAGGGAAAGATCACCTTCTCCTAACCACATAACTTATTATTAGTTAAGCCTGAACTAACAAAACTAATAATTCATTAGTTCCATGGAGTTGGAATAGAGGATGCAAACATGGCCACCATTTGTCTAGCCTACCCATATAACTCTTAGGTTAGGGAAGGTCCATCCATTATCACTCACCACACTTATAACTTCCTTGTAACATCTACTTGACCATCAAATAAATTATTTGCAAGTCGCACTTCACTACTACCCTTCAAACTCAACTCATAATAGTGATGAAACTTAGCCATAATGATTCTATATATTTGAGTAGACCACACCTCTTAAAACCTGGCTCATAGTGGTAAATACTATCTCCAAACTCCTACACTTGTATAATGGTAGAAGGTGTAACCTTGTAACAAAGGCACCTCTTCTTTGGACTAGCTCCATTGAAGATCATTTGTGTTACTTAACATTGTGTTCCCTTCTAATTTATCCTACCTTACCCATGTGTATCTCTCATCCTATTAAATTTAGGATCATTATGGTAACTATTTACTAACTTACCCCATTCACTTTCACTAACTCCTTCACCAAAACCCAAAACTAGCCCATGTGGTCCATCAAATTGGGGTACCCATTTTGAACACCACTCACCCAAACCTTGTTGAAATACATTGTTTAATGTCCATAGACTATGTAGGCACTTCTCCACTTCTAGGGGTAGCTCGACCACTAACAAATAATTTCCATCCCTTTTTTCTTCTCACTCAGTTCTACTGCTAATAATTCCCTCTTTCTTAGGGTGTCCTACATTAAGTAAGCTTTGAATTCTTTCTTAATCATCCTTATGTTTTAAAACCATCTAAACTTCCTTTTAAGTCTTTCCCTCATTATTGAGAGAACTACATTAGCCTGAGGTCTTTTTAGAATATTTAGGTAGCACTCAGTTATTGAGGTCAGCTCAGTCACTTCCTTTGATTTATTTTCCCCTCTCACCTAACCTCTACTTCTTCCGCTTCACTACCTACCTCTTAACCATCTCCCTACCTCTAGCTTTTCAATCTCTTTTAACACAAAGGTTGATAGCCTTCCCCATTGGTCCCTCTTACCTCCCATAAATCCACCTCCTATTCTTCTTTGTTGGTCTCCCCATCCTATTTCCTTATGCATGATTCATAGCTCACTTCCCTACCCACCTTTTACTTTTTATAAATCTCTTTCACCTTATTACCAACCTTGCCCTTTATCCCCTTTAACTTCATTTTCCATCCTCATTATATCCCCTCACCCTCGAATATTTGTTGTACCCCCCTTATCACTCTCTTTTCTCCACCCATTCCACCTCATACTATGCATCTTGTAGGCTTTATATTTATTTTGTTTCTACACTTTTTCTTTACATGTACCACCACTCTCTACCAGTTTGCCACTCTTCCCATCTTTCCCATTTTCCATTCTTCTTATTTGCTTTTCTTCCATCTTTTCCTCATTTTTGTCTTCTTTTTTTCATCCACAACTAGCTTCTAATTGGACCTTTATCCTTTGAGAATCCTTCTATAGTTTCCCTTTTCTTCTTATCTCTTTTTCCTTTTTTCCCTTTTGAATTCCTCTTTTCCCTCTCGGTACTCACTTAAATTTTACATATATGTGAGTATCCATGCTTTGTATCCCTACTTCAATTCTTCCTTCCTTATCATCCCTGATCATCATCCCTTAGTTTCATCTCAATCCCTTTCATTGTGTTCCCCTATTTCTTCACCACCTCACCCTTTTTTATCTTGTCAAACTCTTCTAACAAGTTGATTAACACCCATCCTTTGCTTCCTCTTATTTTCTTAACCCCTTTTCTCATTTTCCATCCCATTCTCATCTCCAAAACCACCATCATCATCCATGATTACTTAGTCCAGATACCACCTACTTCTTCACTCTCTAATCATCCTTTTTCTGTCCTTATTTCACTCTTTTTTCCTCTTGTTTCCTTTTCTTCCATTTATTTCCTTATTCTTCATTTTCATCACCAAACCATTTTCTCTTAGGTCTTTTCTTAGTTTTTTTTTCAAACATTTAATAGCCTCCCACATTTACCATCCTCCTCTTACCCTTCAATATTGTTACACTTCTCTCCCCATCCTTTTCAATTATCCAATCTATCATTCTTTAGTAAATCTCTCACCCCCCATCTTCTACCTTTTATTTTTCTCTTTTCTCTGCTTCATTTCATTTTTTTCATCTCCCTTGATGCCCTTCCTTGCTCTTCTCAACCTATATGACCATGCTTGGCATCTTCCATCCTTATCCACCTTCATTTTTATCTACAACCTCATTGTTTTCTCTTTATCCATATCCTATTCCACCTTCACCTCATCCCTTGTTGGATCTCCCTTATTTTCTCCAATTCAACCTCCACCTCTTTAGAGTATAGTCACTAGTTGTACTGCTTCTACATACATCTCCTTGTTTACCTCCTTATATCCTCCATGCCCTTGCCTTAATGCACAAATTTTGGTCAGGTTCATTAGTCTATGAGCCTCCATTTCTTCCTTTAATTCCTCTATATCCTTCTCTTAGGATATTTTTTTATCCCTCTCTAACTATTCCCTTCACCTTCCCTATCACCTTTTTTCCTTTTAAACCCTCTACCCATTTTGAGCATGCTATGGATTCCAAGTTATTGCAATTAATTTTGGTTTAATGTAAAATATATACCAATCCTATGGATATACATAATTGGCTAAGACCATAGGCTCATACAACTAACCAACAAGCCTCAGCATCATTAAGCCATCAAGATGAAAATTCCTTCCCAAACTCTTCTATTCTTGCCTCTTTTAAATCCTTTTACTCTGACCTTTGAAGATGTTAAAATTAAAACTAAAACCCCCTTCAAATGGAAGTTTTGGGATACCCACATGGGGATGATAGCTACACCTTCTGATGCACCCTACCTCCCAATAGTTCCCCTTGAATCTCCCTTCCTAGACTACATCTTCTTATGCCTTTAAATAACCCTTGCTTTAATGCATAAACTCCACAACCTACTCCCTCATTTAATTAATATTAATATTCACCTTAGTCTATATTCCAAAATCCCTTAGTCTCTTTCTTTGAAGTCCCTTAAAAACTCAATGCTTACTTATTTTGAGGCCCCACTGACTCAAGAATCAAGGGTTTAAATCTTTTCCACTTCTCGTTTACCCACTTTACTACTTTGCTTCCCCACACCATTAAATAATAACCTTACATAGCCTATTAACAACATTGTTGTATATTCAAATATTAGCTTATTTAGATGGTGATGAAAGAACCCATTAGATCGCCATGGCAATTTACGTAGTTCTAGATTTTCTCAATTTCGGTAAAGCAAATTTCTCCCTTTTCTTTTTTGTAAAAAGGTGGCCACAATTTTATGCTTCAACCAGCTTATCCATGGCTATAGATTCCTTTTGCATAGTGGGTGAAATCATCTAATTACATCATAGGTAATATTGTCTACCATTTCTACCACACCCATAAGAAACTATTTGATAGCCATCTTTTTCACCCTTTGGCACTTCCCTTTCTCCAACATCCTTCACCCAAACCTACCTAAATATCAAATTGAGGTAACCACATTAACCAACATCCTTCACCTTAAAATAAATACATTTGGCCTAACATTCCTTTTGAATTCTTATCCATAAAACTATGTAGGTAGCATCCACTTGCCATGTGCATCTGGAATCAGCCCAACCATCCCCTTCCAATGCATACCCAATTCACCCATGCTTTTACCACGTCCACCTTGACATCAGTTGCTTTTGACCCAAAATAGTAGTGTTTTTTATAATAAATTTTGACCATAACAACCAACCTTTCCATGTTGAAATTTTAAACATTTACACCACCTCATGTAAAACTAGACCATTTGTGATTTCTCAAGAGAACTTACTACCCTATATACCTAAGTCAACATTGACCTTATCTAGGAACCTTGATAAGACTAACCCAATTAGCTATGACCAATGCTAGGGACTAGTTACCTTGTCATTTATTTTAAAAACCAGCATTATTTTTATTAACATTAGCACCTTTAGTCTCTACATAATCTTTACTATTGTGCTTAGTCATATTTTGTGAGCCTTTTGGTATTTTACATGCCTAACTACCTTATGACACCACCTAGTGCCTCCCCATCAATTGCTTATCAAACCTACACCTGATTTGACCTTACCTCATCAACTCTTGGTTTTAGGGGGAACACCTCCTTCCATACTCAGATCACACTAACCTTCGACTAATAAATTTGTTTCTATTTTGTAGCTTGCTAATTCAAAGTTGCATAACAAAATGGGGCAAAATGTAGACACCAAAAAATTGAATATTTAGAGTATTTGATGACTAAATGCCTTAAGACCCACTAAAACTTCTTAAACCTTCCTAAAAACTCTTTTAACCTAACCAAATCATTATTCTCCTAGTCACATAATATCATTTTAAATCACTATATGAAAGTACTATTCAAAATTACTATTCATCATCACTACTTACTATGGGCCCTACTATCACTATTCATGATGACATATCATATGATCTGGAGGAGATATGGTAATCGGCATGGCTTAAAAATGATATGGATTGATGTGGGACACCATACCCCACTTGGGACCCTTTCCCAAAGTGCCTAATGACATCATTTTAGCCTCACAAAGTTCCCCCCTTGAAATATGGAAAATTTCCCCTTAAGGGGTCATTATTCAACATGTATTTTGTCTTCCCCACATGAAATTAGAATTTAAAAGAGATACCTACATACTTGAGTCTTTGGGAAAGATAAAGGGCACCCATTTTTAACTTCTTATCTGAAATGGGAGACTTCTCAACCCAAATGGTAATCTTCCACAACCTCACCTTGGACTTCTCATCTCCCACATATAAAATGGCACCACATTTGGTGTGCCACCCTATAAGTTCTTTTATGAAAGAAATAAATGGTGGGGAGAAGTATATGGTCTCATTTAAACCCATGTGCATGATTTCCATTCAAAATTGGAATCATGTGCAAGGTGGGAGACACACTAACCCCAAATGGGAGACTTATTATCAAAGTCAAAATCCCCACAAACCTCAACCTTGAATCTTCATGAGCCCACTTGGAAAAATTCTAATTTATCCATTATTCCTCTATTTTGATATATTTCTTCACATCAAATGCTATAAATACCCCCCTCTCCTTCACCCAAGGTTAAGTTAGAAGTTATTATTTTATTATTAACATTTGTGTTAAAGGTTTGGAGGTATCATCAAGGAGGTCATCATATTGAAGATAAGGAGCTCAAGTAACAAAAATCTATTAAAATTACTTCAATTCTTTATCAACTATCAACAAGCCAATCTTCATCAACAATCATCTTCAAGCATTAAGGTAATCTTGTTGTTTAGTTATCTTAATTTTTGTATTCCTTTCCCTTTGGCATTATTCTTTCACTTGCTTCCTTCGTCACCCTCTTATAATTTTATCCTCTTATCCATGTCACCTTTGTCTTATTGATCACTATTTCCTGCTTTGCTTTCTTAGCTTCATTTTGGCCATTTTCCCCTTTATCTTTTTGGCCTCATTTTAGACCATTTGACCCTTTACCTTCTTGCCCCTCTTTTGACCATTTATCCCTCTTATTTTCTTGAACACATTACCCTTCACCATCTAAAAACCTTTACAAACCCAATCAAATCACTCTTTTTATCTTTATCAAACCAATCCAAACCAAAAACCACAACTTTATTTTAGCCAATTTTTAGCATTAGCATTATTTAAACTAGTTGCTTTATTTTAGCCATCTAAGCAAAGCATTAAGTTTTCTTGATTAATTTGTTATTATTTTATGTATTTAATTTTATTTTTATTGTCATATGATACAAATATATTTCTTTTATTATTACCACTTAAGTATTTAAAAGTAGCTAGATTGACAACCTTTTAAAAAGATTTTGCTTCTAGAATCTAGCTCATGCTAGGCAATCCACCCATCTACTTATCTAAGAAAAAAGTTTATTTTAGTGTTATATTATTTTTAGGTCATCCTCCCAATCCAAATAAGATCTCTAAAAAATCACTTAAATCTAATGCACACACATTCAATAGGTTTTTCTACACACCCTATTCGTAGTTTATTTCTTTTAGGAAAATTAAGAAAAATAAATTTTTTTGAGAGAAACCAAAACTCTACTTGATTATTTAACTTTGGTAGAATATACATTAGAATTATAGTAGCTAAATGAAGGATTATTTTTATCCCACACAATTAGGGTTATCCTATCAAAAAAAAATCTTATGTATTGGGTATTATTGGCCAATGATGCATGTATATGCCTCTTTGTATGTCAAAAAGTGCAATATATGTCAAAGACATGCTAATCCAATTCATTTCCTAGATAATAATCTAAAAAAAATACATGCACCCTATAAATTTGTAACATGAGGCCTTGATCTCATTGGGAAGACAAACCCTACCTCATCCTATGGCCACAAACATATCCTTATCACCACCAAATACTTCACTAAGTAGGTTGAAGCTATACCCCTCACATGACTAGAAAGTAAATTTAAAAATTCATTTTCAACCATACCATTTTCCACTATGGTATCCATTCTAAAATTATATATGATAATTGTAGATAATTAAAAAACAAGGATGTCAAATTGCTATATGTCGACTACAATTTTACTCAACACTATTTCATAGTATATTACCCAAAGGTAACGACCAAGCTAAGGTATCTAAAAAAATTATTGTCAAAATCCTTAATAATATTTTCAATAAGGTTGTCCATGATTGCCACCTTAAAATATTATACATCCCGTGGGCATACCATACTAATCACCATACTCCAACAGGAGCCACTCTATATTCACTTTTTTATGGCACTGAGGTCATTCTTATAATTGAGGTTGAGTTACCTTATTTACACATCTATTTGAAGCATATCATAGATGATGAATATTATCGAGTAGTTTTCCTATAATAACTATAGTTACTTGTTGAGAAATGCATGTCCACAGTTAACAACCTACAACCATACTAGAACCACCTTTGTGGCTACTACAATTAATGCATCAAACATAGATAACTTGAGCTTGGTAATCTTGTCCTTAAATTAAACCAGTAGAATACCATGACTAAGAAGAAACACAAAGGAAAGCTCAAACCTAACTAGATAGGCCATTTAATCATTGTTTCAAACTATGGTGTTGGTGCATATGGGCTCGCTACACCAAATAGGGATGAACTTGATGAGCTAATGAACATTATACACTTCAAGTATTACTTCACTTAATAGACTTGGTGTATTATATATGAGACTTATTTTAGTTTTACCATAATACCATCATTATTCCTTATACCACAACCTTTCCTATTAACCATGTTGTTTTCACCCTCCCTACCTAGTTAATTGACCTTGTTTATTTTCCATTGGTTCCATGAACATTTTTAACATGAATATTAACATCAAGTTTTAATAGTTGTTTCAGTATTCTAGATAGAGCTCATATTTTGGATTGGTATGATAGTGGTTTGGCAATTACATCTTTCATTTCTTATCTCATCCTATATTGAGTGCTCCTGATTATAATCACCTTTGGAAAAATCAATGTTTCACCATCATGCTACTAATTATAACTTACAATAGGCAAATTAGTATAATTGACTTATGATATTATTTCATAATTATAATCACCTATGGGAAAATTAATGTCAATAATTATTTATCATCCCTTGAAGTACCACTTTTCCATGCTTATGTTGTACTATGCCATTTTTCATCTTTGCCTAAATTATTTGAATTAGTTTCTACCTAGTCAAATTCTTTCACTATAAGCCAAAACTATAGTGACTTCAGGTCTCATCTTGGGTGTAATATCCTTGTTGGGATCTAATTAGAATTATGATTTTTTTTTAAAATAAACACATATGTAAAATTAGACTACATCTCGAGAGTCTAACAGAGATAATAATAGTATTCAAAAGCAAACATGACATCAAATCATATTACAACATAAAATATAAATTTCTAATATCATAAGAGAAAGGCAACTCAATATAGAAAGTAATTATAACATTTTAAACTCAACTTATCTAAACACACAATCACCAATGTCAATGTGATTCAATGTATAATTACAACTCTTCATGATTATTTTTCAATAATAAGTACAATATAACATAATGTACAATTAAGATACTTGGCTACCCTAGAGCACAGTTGCCAAACTTCAAGTATTTGTAGCAATCTCAAGTGTCTTCTTGATAAGTAATATTTTTATGGGGAGAAAGAGCATCATCTAAGTGATTTTACATGCCAACCATGGACTAATAATTCCTCACACTAATCCCATCAGGGAATGGCCCTCCATTCACAAATGGGTAAATAGTGACTATTCATGAATCTAGAGAGGCTAACAACTATCCATGTGCTATATGGTTCTATACTAAACATGTAGTGTATCATATAAATCCATTCTATTACAAGATATCACACAAACATATAAATCAAACTTATAAAATGGTAATGTTTCACTAAACATACTTTGGCCCAAAGTTTTACAAATAGTAATATAAAAGTGATATATAGATCTATCAAATTCATGCACACCACTTGATTGGATTTCCTTCATCTAAGATTGAAATGCCAATAATCCATTGAAATCCATCTCACTCCTTACTTCACATTAGCATTTTAGATTGGTCAAATGCAATTCAACCAAAAAATTCATTAGCTTATATCCTTCTATCAGATGCATCAAACAACATCATATATAAAGAGTAATAACAACATACATTTAGCCCATCAAATATATGCATGGATATTTCATTATCTTCTATCCCAAATGAGAAATAATGATTAAAAATATACCATCTAGGTAAACATACAATTAAATTGTACAATTCAATGGTATAATTGGTTTCCATTTATTACACCCTATGGTAAACAATATTACCATAGTCCAGTGTTCTAAGACTTAACTACCAATTTTCCACAATCAAACATATGAATTAGTCTAAAATACACAAAATCATGAGCATTATACAATTAACTATATATAACCAACAAGTCATCATTCTCACAAAACACAATAACATACCAACATAGTATAAAACTCTGAAATTTTGTATGCACACATACACAAGTCTTACCAGCTGTAATAACACACACACTATCCATAGTTATAACCAACATGTATATATTAAAAAAATGAGATGTAGATATGATTTTAGGAATAATAACTATAGTAAGTACCACTTGAGTGTATCATACTTTTACACTATAGTACCCTATGATATCCTATATTATCATGGCTTCCCAACTACATAACAACACATACTCAATACTTATGATTTATAATACTAAACTAATTCATGTAGATAATAAAAATTAAATAATAAGTAATTATACCACTCCAGTTTATCCTTAATTAAATTGAATATAATAACACCAAGGTATCTTAGCATATAGACATGCATCATGATGCACTATTAAGTACTAAGTATAATAAAACATTTATATATATTAACAAAATCATTGTATGTACTGCACACAAGTATTCCACATGATTAACAATCATTCATAGTCATGAAAATAATTCATAAAACCATTACAACTTTACATCCTATTAACTCATTTTCTTTTAGGAGGTTGTTCTAAAAGTTATGGTCCCTGAACCCTAAGAAAACTTAATGATTTATACAATCATCTAAATAATTATAGGTATAATATCTATATATAAGAACTTACATATCCTAATGTACACCACATATATGTATTATAACACTATTAAAACATAGTTTAAGTTTTCAGTCATAGATACTAAACATATAAATCAACTAATGAAGTGGTTATAAATACATGGAAAACACTCATTACAAATAATAAACCATAACTTTGTCTTTCTCAAAAACATAAATTGTCTAGTTTATAAATTTATTTATGTTTAGGGGTTTACAATCAATCATTTTATAAACTATTTTATTCAATTCTTTCATTTTCTAGGTAATATTTCATCTGAGAATATTAACTAAAGAAGACTACCCTAGTTTTCTAATTATGCTAATATGTAAGTCAACATCAAATTCTGCATGATGGTTTACATATTTTAAGGAGTCTAAATGTTTCACAAATCTTAACCCACAATACGAGATAGATTTAATTTACCCTTTTAACTCTATTTACACATTGTTATGGTTTTATATATAGAAAAGGTTAAGAATCTAGCTTTCAATTACTAGTGTCACACTATAGATATTAATCCAAGGTTCATGCTCATCGAGTA